>VZUI01003255.1:0-70467 GCA_013401135.1 Cettia cetti
CCCAAAGCACAACCAAGGGTGGCTGCAGGGAGGAACAAGAAGGATGGGACCTGACAGCCTGCAGCTGGGATTGGACAATTCAACCCCAAAATGCAAATGGATCCAAACTGATCCAAGGGTGAGACCTGGTGACTGACCAGCCGTTTTTGTGACCACTTTGGGTCCACCTTGGGTGTAGCCCTGGCCAAGTTCTTGTCCTGCCCAAGTTGTCCTAAACCCTTTCAATAAATCCCTGCTTTATTCTCCAGCTCTGTCCAGTCTCTGTTCCAGGTCAGCCTTCCCAAGGCATCACTTGGAGTCCTCACACATCATCAAGAAGGAGAAAGTAGGAGCAATGCCATGAGGATAATACTCCCTGGTACAGAAGCTGCTTCATTCTGGACCTCTTTGTGTTTTCAAAGATGGAGGAATATCCTGGCCCTCAATTCACAATTAAATCCATGCTAATTTTTAATGAAATCCAACAGAGATAGCCAAGCCTGGAGAGAAGGCAGCAACTGACAGAAATAGGTTGCTCCATGAATTAAGTGCTGTTGGGATGTGCTGCATGATGGGATTTGGAAACTGGGACCTTTGTATTTACCAGAGCAGCTCTTCTGAATGCATGGATGAATACAAGCAGGTCATCATCAAGGAGGTGACAGTGACAAAGTATTGGTAAGCAAATCTGGGAAAGGAGGGCTCAGAGAGATCAAGTGTAAGAAATTTTTGCATTTCTCTAGATACAGAGGTGAGAAAATGAGAAATTTGATCTTTCTATTATAATCGACATAAAGAATTACAGGGCAGCCAAAGGCCACCCAGCTAAACAAAGCTGTTCCCTCTAAGTTTATTTCAAATGTCTCTGTGCTTCAGCACTGTGTCCTTCAAGACCTTCCCTCTGTAATTGCATGTGGCAGCCTCTTTAGAGCTAGGTGCCGACTGCTGCTCCAAAACAGAAACAAAAAATAACAGGCAGGAAAGGGCATTGCAGCAAAGTCCTTAGGAGGGATGTTGCTCCTTTGTTTCACAGGCAGGTCAGTAAAGGGGGTTAGGAAATGCCATTTAATTCAGGGGCACTGCTCTGTTTGGCTTTGTGACCGAAACGTGGGCCTGTGACCACTCTCCTTCCTTGAGCTTCCATCCAAAGTCCTCCCCCTGCAGGGCAGCACAGTTCAGGAAGCAAATGGCATTTGCTGCCCTGCCTTACCTGGCTGCCTGCTTAGCAAACTGACCTTGTGGCCAAGCAGTGGGGACCAGGGGCTTCCTTCAAAGGGGATTGGCAGCAGCGTGGAGCTGATCCCCCACTGCTGTAATATTCCGGGCTGGGGGGGAGCCAGTCCTGAGCAAAGAACCCCCTGCAGCTGTGGAGGGACTGCTGCCCTTCAATAGGAGCCCAGCAGAGCTGCCACTGAACATCAAAGGGCTCATCCTCCCTCCTCATCCTCCCTCCTCATCCTCCCTCTGCCACCATCACTGGGGGAGATGGGCTTTGCATGGTGAATGCAGACCAGCCCTGCCCTGCCCTTATGGCCTCTGTGTCGTGCACAGACAGGCCCAGACTTTACTAGGAAGGTGTGAATCTTTTCTTTGTCATCAACTGATTCAGGCCTAAGATCCTCTGACCCTGCACAGGCCGTTAGGATGTCCTGACTTGCCCCTGAAGAGGGTGCCAGGGAAGTGCCTTGGTTCAAGGAGCTCCTGGAGATGTTTAGCCAAGATGAGCTGTGGGTTTGTCCCTCCCTTTTCTCCTCACAGAGAAGTTGGTGGGGTGATTTTCTCTCTGCTCCTTTTGTTTTTTCCATTTTTGAGGCAGACATGGAATAAAGGGCCTTTTAGAAATTCTGCTTGCAGCATTCCTTTCTGATGTCTACAGAAATTATTAGGGCTTGCCCAAAGAATCCAGTATCAATACAAAGTCAGACAAACTCCCAATATTTCTCTTAGACTTTCTTAATCCTGTCCATTCACTGAAGTTCAGCTTCATTGATTAGCACTGCTCAGCCTAAATCTTGCATTCCTGAAGTGCTGGAAAGCCCTCAGTGCCAGAGGCTTTTTCTGCTGTTTTCCCAAGTGATTTTTTCCCATATTGTACAGCAGGAGGAATGTCACACGAAGATGTTAATCCCTTTTGAGCTGTGCTCTAAACAAGTATGTGCAAAACCCAGAGAAAATGAAGCAATGCATTATTTTGCATTTAATTTTCCACACCTATTGTTTTGCAGCCCTGGTGGAATGCTTGACATAACACACCTCCACAGCTTGTCCACTGAACATCTGTCAGTCAGTCCTTGCATTCGCTTCAGAGAATGCTCAGAGCAGAAAGTAAATTTTCTCAGATGTGCAGAATGTCACTGCTAAAGAATGAATCCTTTTCCTGTGTTTACCATGGTGGGAGCAGGACACGTTCCAGTGTTCAGAATGCTGAGTTTCCTCATCAAGACTAAACTGTTGAGGGCAGCCAGCAGAGCAGTGTCACTGTCAGCTCTCCATGTGCCCAACTCAGCCCTGGAGCTTCAATCCTATTGATTTCCTTAACTGAAGCCATCTTGATTTGTTTTCCCCCACTGTCACCTGGATTATATTCATTGCAGAATTTCTGCTCTCAAACCTGAAGGATTCTCTCTGTCACTCTCCATCTGCTGAACGTGGCTTGTTCTGAATGAGAGCTGCACTGGGTTTTCATGTTGGGAAATTCCCATCTCCATGGCATGAGGCTGCCCTTTGGAAAGGGCTCCCTTTGGAAGGACACAGAGAGGGCTGCCAGGGCAGTGCCTCCTTCTAACAGCTCACTTCCAGATTTCATGATTGAGATTGAGCTTTTTCACATCACAGCTTAAGTTCTTCCCCAGCTGTTTCCAGATCTTTCAAAGATCAGAAAATGCAGCAGCAGCAGCAGCAGGGAAGCCCACATTTGCAGGATTTGTGTGGAGGGTTCCTTTTGTTCTGCAGTCTGTAACTGCTGTAACAGGACAGAACTGAGCAGTGTCTCTATGATGTCCCAGGATCCCCATCTCAGGATATGTGAATCACAATGAAACATTCATTTGGCAATTGAGGAGCAGGTGCTGCTTTAATGGTTTGCAGTAATTCCCATTCACAGAATCACAAAATGATTTGGCTTGGGAAGGACCTTCAAAGATCATCCACGCAAACCTTCCCTGCCAACCACCTTCCACCAGACCAGGCTGCTCAAAGCATCATCCAGCTTGGCCTTGGACACTTCCAGGGATGGGGCAGCCACAGATTCTCTGGGCAACCTGTGTCAGGGCCTCCCCACACTCACAGGGAGGAATTTCTTCCCAATATCTGATCTAAATTTACCTACACTTCCTGATGAATAATCCTATTTATATTTCCTGTAGCCTCCTTTAGGCACTGGAAGGAGCTTTTCTTGTAGTATACAAGATATATAATAAATATATATATGATATATATTAATAATATATGATATATGATATATGATATATAGTATATAGTATATAGTATATAATATATAATATATAATATATAATATATTATATATAATATATAATATATAATATAATATATAATATATAATATATAATATATAATATATAATATATAATATATAATGTATAATGTATAATGTATAATGTATAATGTATAATGTATAATGTATAATGTATAATGTATAAAATAATATATAATAAATATTGTAGCATGCATAAATGCCATAGCATGACAAAAACTTCAGGGTAGGATTTTTCCACAGGCTTCACCCCTTCAATCTTCATTCGATCTGTCTTTATCCAGAAAAAGAACCCAGACTGGCAAAAACAAAATAGTGAATACATCCATAATACTGTAATGTTTCATTTCTCAGGCCTAAAGCACAAGTAGAAGTGCAGGTTGAAGGCTGCCCTTGCAGCCCTGGTGGTTCTCATCTGCTGGCACTGGGAAACTCTGGGCTGGGAGCTGCTGCTGTGTCCCCTTGATTCCCCTCCCTTCCCTGCATCTCCAGACTGGCTGGATGCCAGCAATTAGAAACTAATTGAGAAGCTTTAAAAATGCATCCCTTCCCAATTCCTTCTGCTCTGTTTAATCCTCTCAGAAGCCCAGCAGAATTCTTCACGAGGGATTTTGGACCGTGTTTGTGTTTGCTCAGTGTCTGCAGCTACAGCAGGTGTCTCAGCAGAGTGGGGCTCTTTGGGGACCTGGCAGGGACTCACTTTTCTTGCTGTTCTCTCTGCTGCTCTGTCCTCCTGGGCTCTCTGTTTTGGCACAAGCTGGGATGGCACCTCCCTGCACGGGTGTGTCCAGGCCCAGTGCCTGCACTGATCCTGGTGGTGTGGAGATCAGGACATGCATCTGCAACACGAGCAGGCGTTTCTGTGCTTTTCCCTTCCCTCAGTTTCATATTGAAATCTGTTGCTATTGATAGCCTTGGAATCTCCCACAAGCAGGGAGGAGGTGGCTTCATCTCCTTGCTCCTTCTGGCCATTTCTGGATGCACAACCCCTGGATTGTTGCATCCTTTGCCTGGCAGCAAGGAGCCCTGATCAGTGACCACCACTGCACCCAGCAGTAGCCAAACATGCAAGACTAGAGCCAGGCAGTGCCTTGGGGAGCCAGAGATCCTCTTCTGCTTTCTGTCTTCCCCCTGACCTGTAAACCCTTCCTTCCAATCATGATCATGCCTTAGTTACAGATGTTTATCCCTCCATCCAGCAGGGAGTGCAAACAGTCATCCATTCTGCAACTTCTCCCCCGGCTCTGCATCTCCCTCCTGCTCACCCCTCACCTGGCATCCTCCTGCTGCTTTTGTTTAGGCATTCCACATTGCCAAGGGAGGGTCAGGAGTCTGTTGAACCGTGGTTTTCACCCCCAGACTCTGCCAAGTGCATGGAGTGTGGGTCAGACCCCACGTTATTGCTGTCACAACTCTTGTGGGTTTGGGGAGATTTAGATAAGGGAGAATTGTTGAGCACAAGCATTTTAAATGCCTGGTAAGTAGAAAACAAGAAACAGCTTTGCCATTTAGACCAAGATGCTCCCTAGCAAGGGGGAAGATGTCTGGAAGAGGTTTGGAAAGCACAGAACAGGCATGGCCACCCTCATCCCTCCTCCTGCAGGGCGGCTGCACGGCAGTGCCTGGGATTGTCAGGAAGCAGCTTTGTGTCACTTGGCTTTTCCCCCTGTTTGTTCCACTTCCCCATTTACCAGGGGAGAACCTGTTTGCATGGGCTTAGTGCTCACCTCTGATAAAGCTCATCAAGAGATTTATGAAAGTAATGTATTAACATCATGGTCTGTCAAGTGTCAATAAGCAGAATGAAGCACTCAGACACTGCAGTTGTAGAGATCCAGCAATTAAAGCATTTGATGAAAGTATTTTATGGGGGTATATATTACCATTTGGTTCAATTATTCTGCCATTAAACATTAAGAATAATTGAACCAAATGGTGCCTGATAGAAGGAATACATCTGCTCTGATGAATTCCTGCCAAAAGGCACTTGGAATCTTAGTACAAGCATTTTGTCACCCAAGATAACAGTATTTTTCTCTCCAGCTGAGGGGCTTTTGAAAGCAGGGCTTTTGAATCTTATTTATGACGTATAAATTGGCTAATTTGTTACCAATATCAAACAGCCCATAAGAATCAGGCAGTGTAATAGCTAACAAAATACTGACAGCTTCATCACTTGCTGACTGCATGGAGTACAATGTATGCTCAATTAATAGAGAGTGCAATTATCACAGAAACTGTGAGCAAGAGCTAATTATACAGAAGCCAATCAAAACCAGCCCAAAGCAAGGCAGAGACTATTTCAAGAAACATGAAATATTTTTTTTCTCTTTTTACTTTTTTTGGCTTTTTTTTCTTTTTTTTTTTTTTCTTTTTTTCTGATCTCCATATTAGCCCCACCTCCACAAGAGAAAAGGGGAGGAGGCACCAACAGGAAGAAGAAGCCAGGTTCTTGTCAGTAATGCTGTGGTTCCAATTCCCAATAGCACAGGTTCCAATTTCCATGTGGAACAGGAAATCACAGAGTTTTGCTGTTTAACCACATTGCAATTTTGGTGTAACAAGGGATAGCCAAAACATAGCTACATCCTTTCCCTAGGGTGTGAGAGGCTTGCACCCAGTGACAGATGGGGACAGTTTAAAGGAGATTTAAGAGAAAATAATATCTTGATATGTATTTTGAAAAAAAAAATTATGTGTTCAAGGGAGTGGGAAGGGAATGCCCTCTGGGAAGGGCAGCTTTTAATTATGGGATAAACACAGCACTTGGCTTGTTAAATTCCTGATGGTCTCTTAAATATTCAGTGGCTGCAAAAGTGAGAGGTTAATCTGCTGCTTTCACTGAAGATGAAGGAAAAAAAAAACCAAACTATATGAAAACATGGATTTAATCGATTTTCCTTGGCCTTGATTTCCTGTAGCTCTCATACTTTGGGTAATGTTGGTCACTCTTGGAAATATCCAAAATTATGAAAATCTGGAGTAATGGAAAAAAAAAAAAAGAAAAAAAAAAGAAAAACCCCACTAGAGGCAAATTATGTGAAGGGCCAAGAATTCTACATTGTTTCAGAAACTAAGAATATTTTGAATGATCCTGGTTTTATTCAGCAAATTAATAGACATTCCTGACCCTGGAATTATTTAGTTTCCCATTTATGGGAGTTTTAACTAGAAAAGTTGATCTTTTACATACCACCATATTTAGAGACCACAAAATTGAGGATTATAACACCAAGAAAAAAAAAATAAACAAAACCAAAAGAACTCCAACAACACAACAACAAAAAAACCTAAACCACCTTTAATCCATGATCTGGCATCCACAGGTAGCCTTCTGCTCAGCAGAGTCCTTTCTAGAATTAGGAAGCAAATTGTTTTACTCACAGGTGACTGGAAAAGGGACTTGATTTTTTTTCCCCTCTGAGGACAATAATCTGCACTTGAAGTATTGTGGTTGAAGATTTATTTTTGCTCCTGAAGATAAATGACCATTTGGAATGGATGTTATTCACTGAAAGGTAGGAAATAACAGTTTATATTGAAACCAATGGAATATAGTCTGGGTTTTGATTGATTTACATGACAAAATCTGAGTTTTCCTGTGGTAGAGCCGATGCTTATTTTTTCTTTGGGGAATTTTTTTGCTGTTGTTGTTGTTTTGTTTTGATAAAAAGACTTTGGATGCATTAATTGTACTCAGCATGTGATGTTACATTTTAGAAGCTGCTCTGCATTCTTTATGGGAAAAGAAGCTGTTGGCTTCCAAGGGATTTCAGAGCGAGGTGTGGTCAATGTTTTTCTTTCCTTTTTTTTTTTTCTCTTTTTAATTTTATACTAAAACTATTCCCTGATTTTTCTGGCTGCAAAACCCTCTGCATCTTTGTATCCATGTACTCTGTGCTTGGTGAAAAACAAGGTTGTTTACCCCTGGAAGTGATCAATGGCTCCTGTGGGCCCCGGCTCAGCAAAGACATCCCACAGCAGGAAACCACTTAAGCATGAGCTTTGCTGTAAGCAGGGATGGAAGGGAGAAGTTGTGTTCCCTGAGCAGCGATGGAGTGGTGCTGATGGGGTTTTTTAGTTCATTTTTATCTCTGAGGGGTTTATTAGACTTTCACCTACTTCCAGCTGCATCATAACCGGGTCCTGCAGAGGAGTTTATTGCTCACACCAGCCTGGAAGAGCACCTTGTCCCCCGGACCTGCTTCTCAGAGCTGTCACCCAGCACTGCTGCTTTAGGATTAGACCCTGGTGCTATTTTTGCTGGAAACTGATTCTGCCAAGCTGCACCCCTGGCTTAGTGCTGGGTGATCTGGCCTGCTGGGAGTCCCCTTCAAAGTTTAAGCTCTGCACACTCCATGTGTTCTGGCACCCCTCAAAACACATCCACAGGGCTCAGTGGCTCCCCCAATGAGCTGAAAATCTGCTCCAGGTCCTGAGCTGGCTGGGATTTGGAAGATAAAGCTAGTGCTGCAGGTTAGCCCCTGTCATCCCTGGAGAGGCTGATCCTGCTGGCTCTGGCCAGGGAGGGGTTCCAGCTGCAGTGGGACCAGAGCTCAGGGAATCACCCCACTGCCATGGGCAGCCCCTTCAGCCCCTTCAGCCCTGAGCTCTGCTGTGCCCCTCAGCAGCAGCAGCAGGGACAAAGCTGTGTGCATGGGCAGTGTTGCTGATAAGAAAGGCACTGGGGTGGTGTGCAGGACCTGCCTTTTGTTCACAGCTCCCAGCTGGTCCCCTGGGGTACCAGCACAAAACACCTTTTTATTCCTTTGTACCTCACTTTGCTCTCTGCCAAGTGACATTGGTTTCTTTTGTAAAACCCAAGGCTGAAGAGTGATACTCCTATTTACTGCTGTATGAAATTCTCCATTGTTAGCTTATTCAATGTCATTTTTCCATGATTTAAAAATACCCTTAGTGGTTGCATTTATTTCCGTCAAACCTTTAGAGCTGTGAAGCCTTTTCAGTTTCTCTGACAGCTATTTAAATCCAGCTTTTTTTCAGTTGCTGGTATAAACTTCCAAAGCAGAATAATGTTGGCACACTAGGTTAAATAGTTATTGGATGCTCGAAATGCTTTGCACTTGCAAGTTCTCCAACAGAACTCCTCTAAACTCCAAAATGAGTTTTTCTCCATCCATTTATGACTAATCACAGTAATCCTCTTCTCTGGGTCTGATGCTGATAATGCAGCATTGCTGTGCTCTTTGTGAGACACAGACTGCCAGAGCAGCAGAGAATGGGATGGATAATCAAGCTCCCAACATTCAGCCCCCTGTTGTACCTCTGCCAACAGGAATTCCAGGGTTGTTACAATTTGCATGGACTGTGAGGTTTGCAGTGTTGAAAGGATTGGGAAATCCTTTAGCAAAAGCAAAAACAGCTTTTCCCAAATGTTTCTTCCCTTGCCTGGTGCCTGGGCACAGCTGTCCAGCAACATCCAGCAATCAGGAGTGGCCAGGGCTGGCTCCAGACTCCTCTGCAGGCAAAACCAAAGGAGAAGTGAGACCATGGCCAGGCTTCCTGGGCACAGAAAGGGAAGAAGTGCTGTGAGCAGGGAGGAGAAGACTGTAAGTGTTGTGGGGAGCTGCTGTGACAGTTCTTTTATTCCTGGTGCAGCTCAGAGCTGGTCTCTGCAGTGTTCCGTAGCTGAGAATTTTTCAAAGCAGGGACTGAAATTCATTTCCTGATCAAAAAGAATATTCCACTGGCACTGAGTGCTTCCCCAGATGGGAACAACCAGGCAGGGCATTCTCCTGCCCAAACCCCAGTTCATTTATCTACCTGCACGTTGAGTCAGTGAGCCTCACTCTAAGCAGTTGTTAAAGCTTTGCTGGGTCAGAACTAATGCAAAGCTCCAAGTGCTTTCCTACAAAAAGGGAACAGAATCATTTAGTCCAGACACTCATTAGCCCTGCCACCATTTGTCAAGAACATCTTGCAGCTCTCTCTGCTCGATGGTTTGCTCCAGGCATGTTTGATATTCGTGTTTCCACAAATGTCCTGTGGTCAAACCTCTCCCAAGGTTCCCTTGGCTGTGGGCAGCTGACTCTTTGGGTTGTCCTCTCCTATCAGGACATGAAGATGTATGTGTGATCCAGCCAAGTACTAATCAGGGCTTGAATGACTCCCAGTATCCCTCCTGTTCCTTTTGAGTTGGGAATATTTCAAGCACAGAGCAAAACAGCGTTCTCAGCACTGTGTCACAATGATTGGTTGTATGGGTGTCACAATTCTGCAGGAAATACAGTAAGTTCCCTTCTATTGTCAGGAGTGCTGCCTCATGGGGAGGCATTTGTAACTAAAACTGTTGCTCATTGGCAGAATCTGTAAGAAGAATGAAACCTTGGCTGCAAATATGCTGGAAAGCTGTCGCAATAAATTTGACATAATATGCATGACGTGGATGGATAGATCATTGTTTGCCAGGCCTGGCAAATAAAACTGGTGTTGTGGAGTCAGAATTACAGAGGGGAGAGAAACATTGTTCTACAAGGCGTGTTTCAGAGAGGAACCAAATCTGAAACAGCTATATATTTTACTTGTGCTTAAATTGAATAATAAAAAAGGCTTGCTCAGAAATCTCACTGTGCCTGGGAACTCACATTGCTTTTTTTGTTCTTTTGAACTTCTAAGAAAGTTTCTTACTCATAAATAGAAGCACCTGCGTATCTGTTATTTCTTTTTAATGTGAATTTTAATGTTAATTAAAAGATATTTAAGAAGCTGGAATGAGATAGCTAAGAAAGAGAATTAGCTGTGCATTGTCGTACCAGGGAGAGTTTCAGGATGAGCATTCTAAATTTCACTTGAGATATCTTGTTCCCATTCTTGGTGCTCTTGCAAATTCCCTCTATGGGAGGGAAATTCTGGCAAATTCTTCATTCTCTTTGGCCTGTGTTTTCAGGAGTTATCTCCAGGTTTGGTGTTTGCATTTCCATCTCCTGAAGGACCTGTGTGAAATATATAAACTGTATGCAGCAGTTCCATTTTGGAGTTTTGTACCCTACCATTTATCTGTCTGCATCTTTCAAATCAGGATTATATCTTATTATGTGCACATGTAATTTCTAGCCCAAACCAAATCTGAGCAGTTGGATGAGATACAGCATTTGCAATTATACAAACTCTCAGTAAAATACTGCAGGGATGGGTAAAAGACATGATTTTGAATAGCTGGAAATTGCAGCTTGCAAAAACAGGTTAGAATTTTGAATTTTATAGTAGAAAATAGTGATTTCCTGCTCTGGAGATTTTAGCAAAATATCCCTGTAATGCAGTACCTCTTCTGGCATGTGCAGGGCTTGATTGTGAAGTGTGCTGTGGTATTTACACTTTGCTTTAAAGAGCAGCTGTGGGTCCATCCCAACCACATCCAGACTCCATCCATGACTTCCAGCTGTGAGATTTAGGGCAGCAGTTTTCCAAAGTTCTTGAGTGAACTGGGCTTCAAAGACATCTTTAAATTCCCTGTGTCTTTTCTGGGAACAATTGCATCTCACAAGGGTGAGATGGGCTTCCAGCAGGCAGCTCTACGTGAACAGGGACAGCTGGAGGACAGAAAATATTCTTCCCAGAGGAAGTACAGAAGGTATTCTCCCCAAAGGAAGGGCAGATTAATTTTGGGCCCAACAGTAAGAGATGCAAAATCTAAGCAAGCATGGAAATTGCCCTCATTAAACAGCAAAGCAATTTGCTGAGAACAAACTGCAGCTGATGACACTCGGGGAGAGGTGAGGTCGCTCTTGGGGTGTTGAAAGAAGGAAAACACCTTTGGAAATGCTCAGTGAGCAGAGGCAGGCACAGACCCACTCTCTGCTCCCTCCTGGTGCTGATAAGGGGCTCTGGGGCTGTTGGTGCTGCCCAGCCCAGACAGAACATCATTAATATTCCTGACTTGTGGCTCTGTGCTGCTGTGACACCAAGGAAAATGAATCAGGAGGAGCTTGTTTTTCCTGTTGATTTCTACATTAGGGAGCATGGTGTGAAAAACTCTTTTTTACCTTGGAGCAAAATTCTGCAGAAATGTCCAAATGTTCAGACTGGAAAATTCTGTGTGCTCTCCCAGGCTGGGACATGTAGGAATGCATCCCACACCCCAGCAGGGGGTTCCATATAGGGAAAGGTTTAAGACTCACCCCTTGCTGCTCTCATAAGGTAGAGGACCCAGAAACTTCTTTGCTGACCTGACAGTAATTGGCTCATTGCCAAGGTAAAAATACTGATAGTTTTTTTTTTAACTATTCCTCAGAAATGTAGCTAGCTTCTATTGGCAGCAAGCCAAATTGTCTCTCCTGAAATATTAAGTATTTAAGAAGGAGCACAGAGGTGCTCAGGGCTTTTTGGGGGCGTCTTAGTCAGGTGTCAGATGCTTCTCTGGCACCTGCACACGGATTTCTTCTTTTATTTCTGTATCATTTGTTATTTTACCGTTTATTAAAACCTTTGCTTTACAAACACACTCAAGGAGCCCTCTGGCAATATTATTAAGACACTCTGGAGGGTTGCAGTTCAACCCTCAGACTTGTTACATCTGCACAGGGCTCATTCCACTCTGGCCAGGTGTAAGACGGTACCAGTGACAGGTGTCCACTCAGCCAGGTCAGGGTGGGCAGTGTGAGCTCGGAGCTCTTGGCCTTCCTCAGCCTCATCCTCAGGGGTGAGATCACTTTTCCTGCCACAGAAGAAGGGTCTAGGGATGATTGTTGGGCACTGTCCTCTCCTGCCAGCGTGGGATTGAGCCTGACCTGGGCACAGGTGCACCAGTTGGGGCTGTGAGAGGAGGCAGCTGAGGACTCAGCAGGGCAGATTCAGCAGGGTGTGACTGGGAGGTGGAAACAGGCAATGCCAGGTTCCTCAGGACATTCCCCAGGCTGTTGGAAATCTGGAAACTTGGAATTTGGGGGTTTAGTGTATAATAGTGTGTGTGAAGCAATATGGAGGATTTGGGGGCATTGTCTGGGTCCTTCTTTTTCACCATCTTCTTCTTGGTTTCGGGTGTTTTTTTCTAGTTGTGCGTGAGAGATCCTCCTTGCAAACCTTGTGTGGTCATTATTGGGTCAGAAGTGTAAATGATGATGTCACCTGGTTGTTGGGTAAGTGGATAACCTTGGGAGGAGTTAGGGGTACTCCATTTTATCTCATTTCAGTCTTGCTAGTTAGAGCTCAGGGCTGGTGAGTCTGTAAATAGATAAAAAATAAACATCTGAGTCCGAACACAGAATGCGTTCCCATGTGTTAATCCTGGCCTCAGCAGGGAAAAAGAAGCCAGAACCATCACAAATAGTGCCCTGTGTGAGGACTACACCAGTGCTTTCATGTTATTAATGCCCTGTCTCACCTCAAATTTATTAATTATTTAATTATAATCAGCTCATTGTGCAATTCAGCTGGGGGAAATCATACCTTTGCAAGGGGATGCAGGCAGGAGCAGGGCTCTGCAGGGCCCACCCCTCACAGCCTCCTTCCTTGTTTGTTTGAGGAAGTGATGCCTTAACTTTTAACTTTCATGTTTTTCAGATTCTGTGCTGCCCAGGGGTGCAGTTCTGAGCCTCATGTTAAGTGCCAGTAACCTCTCTTCACAAAGCAAATAAACAAAACAAATCCTTTTCCTGCTGAAGACCAAAGACAACTCTCAAGCCCAAAACCACAAATGATAATAGACTGAAGAGAAAAACAAGAAGGATGGGACCTCACAAACTGAAGCTGTAATTGGACAATTAAACCCCAATATGGAAATGGACCCAAACTGATAAAAATGTAAGACTTCATGACTGGTTGTCCATTTTGTGACCATTTTTGTCCACCTTGGGTGTAGCCCTGGTCAGGCTCTTGTCCTGCCCAAGGTGTACCCTAGAGGCCTTTCAGTAAATACCTACTTTATTCTCTGGCTCTGTCCACTCTCTGTTTCAGGTCAGCCTTCCCAAGGCGTCAGAAGAAGGATCTGTGTTGGCCATCAGCACCTGTTTGTCAGTGCCCAGGTCACACCTGCCTGACAGGAGAGGTGGATTTGCACCTCTGGAAGGTTTCATGCTACAGGTATCTCTCCTTACAAACCAAATTTTTGGTCTTACCAAAGGGACTAGGACAGTAGCTGTTTGGGAAGGCAGAGGAGAGCTCCCTTTGTGCTGGGATAAAGGCCACTATGTCACAGCAGACACAGGGTCAGAGACGTTTTTTAACAGCACCAGCTGCTTTTCATGTGCCCATGGAAAATTGAGAGAGATAAATGTTTTTGCACTCTCACCAACAAGCTGCCTGTGTGGGGATGAAGGTCACCTTGCAACAACTCGGAGCAATTATCTGAAGGAGGTTAGATCTCTGTCCTCTGCCTTTATATTATTCTCATAAACTGCATTTTTTGGCATCACTTAGAAGCCAGGAACATATCAAACCCGCACATGTCAAATGCAATTGACATCAAATACCTTTCATCGAGCCCCAAGCCTCTTGGCGTCTTTTGAGCTCTGCACCCAGGAAAGTGGCTTGTCAGAGATGATTTTTCCAACTGAGGAAGCAAGTAGCATAATGAGACAGTGTAGCTTCAGCACACACCTTCCAACAAGTTTCCCAACAGCTCAGAAACCAAAACATCAGCCAGAATAGTAATCAGCCCATGAAGAAAGCTGGGGATACAAGAGATGTGTGAACTGTGTTAGCAAAGCATTTATGGGCCCTCATTGCCATTCTCCAAAAGCATTTCTGTCTGCATTTCCCATCTTCAACAGCCAAGATCATAGAATTATAGAGCAGGAACACAAAGCAAAAATCCAAGTGTGTCAAGTGGCACAAGCATGCTCACTGCAGGGAATCACCCAGATGTGCCAGGAGCTGTGCAGATGTGCTCAGCACTCAGCAAAGCCCTCGAGCTGCTCACAGATCTGCTGCTTCTGGGCTTCACAGCAGTCAGGAGGTGTTTTGTCTCCATCCAGGATGCCACCTTTCCCAGGCTGGGGCAGCACATGAGGTTGGAGGGAAATGCCCCCAGTTTCTGCACAACAGGGATTTGCTCACAAGTGACTTTGTTGGGTTTTTTTTAAATTTCTTCTCCAGAGCAATAGAGGTGGAGCACTGAAGTGGGAACATGCAGCCACCAAATATAGAGATATTGTCAGAGGTGCAAAGGACCTGGTGAGGAGGCCTCTTTTCTGATGTCAGCTCTGAGCTCCCCAGGTGATGGAACTGCTCAGCTGAACTGAGGTTTGAAGGGTGGCATGATATAAAATCTGAACTCCATTTTTTTAGGCCTAGATGCTGCTGTGAGGGATTTTCTGGGCTAAGTGAAATAAGTCAGCCTTGCTCTGGATAGTCATGGGGTCTCACGACACCTGAACTGCATATGTTTACAGGTATTTTCCTTTTTCCCTTTTATTTTCTCTTTTTTTTTTTCCTCTGAATTCACATAGTTTCAATATTCCACACTTTAGTTTTATTCCTTCTCTTCACACATGCTCAGATAAAGTATCAGGGGAAGAGTCTATCCTTCTTTCATGGCCATTTTTGAGGTTCTTTATATGGGTTTATTTTCTTATTTAAGCCATGACTCAATTCCCCAAAAAAGAAAAAATACTTTCTCCTTCCTCGTCTGGTGTAATGAGGAATCAGTCATTGCATTATCTTCTCTAATTATCTATCATCTTTATTAGCTTTTGTTTTCTAAGATAAAAAATTGTATGTTTACAAAAGCTCTTAACAATGCTGAAAGATAAAGTTGGGAAAGTGAATGAAAACTGACACGGTTTTCTGGACATATTTTCACAGTAATTTGGGAAAACATTCATTTATGTGAACTTCCAGAAGAATTCGACTTGGATGAGTTTTCAGTAGGGGACAAACATTGGAAAAAATTTTATTACTTTTCAGTGATGGCACACTGGAATCTGGGCTTTCCCCAAAAAGGTAGATTTAGCAATTAGCACAGAAATTTGTGGAAAGGTTCTCTTTGAAACTGCCCAAGCCTTAGGCAAAGTCCAAAATGGCTCTGGCCTGCTCCCACCTTGCAGTTGCTCACAGAAAACCCCTTTTCATCAGCGAACACAGAGACCCTGACTTTCCCCCTGCTGCTGTGACCTGCTCACTCATCAAGCCACTAGAAAACACTTTGTCCTTGCCTTTCCCCAGCCATCAAAGGTTCTTTCTTCTCTGCCCTCCTCAAAGCCTAAAACCAGAAAGAAATTATGCAATCCCCCTAATTAATGGGCTGATTTTTACAGAAATAATTTATGTCTCCATGTCCTTCACCGCTGTGAGGCTTCTGTGCTCATTAGGTTACTCCTTCCCTGTCTGAAATGTTTGGCTGCTGGTTCCAGTGGTGGCCAGCACTGTGCTATGGACTCCCAAGGGTGAGATGCTGAATTTCTAGAATTGGTGGAGCCTGGGTTTCTGCTGGAGCTTCTATGCACCGCTGGAAAAGGAACAGAGAAGCAAAAATCCCAGCCCTGGTGCATGCCCAGGGTCACCCAGCACCTCAAACACCACCAGCAATGGTTGGGGTGCCTCCCAAGTCCCTGCTGACTATTTGAAAGATTACTTTTGTATAAAAATAACTTGCAAGACCTGACTCAAGCTGAGAGTTGCTAATAAGATTCCAAGTGAGCAATAGTTTAATGGTCTGGCACAGTAGAAATTATTGTTGTCCCTACTTCACGCTGTTGGCTCTGATTCATCAAGGGTTGAGGTGGTGGAGCAGCAGGTCCTTTTCAGATGTGTTCAAAGTCCTTTTTCCCAGGGGATGAGAGGTGTGTGCCCTGACCTGATACAAAATCTACAGTAAAAAGCACACATTTCCTGCATCAGCCATTAAATGAGCAGGGCTGTTTAAGCAGCAGTTGTGTTTGCTCCTTCAAGGACTTGTTGGATCAGTTATGTTAAAATTGCAGAGCAATAGTGTCTGTAATAGACTTGTGCTGGGAGAGTAACTTGCCCTATTTAATGTATTCATAGAAAGCCACAGCTGTAGGTTTTGCTTTTATACAGGTCAAGCAGGGGGAATCACTGCTGAATCAATGTACCTAACTCCTCCAACGCCCAAATTTACAAAGAATACATTTCTTCTAAAATTTCTATCTGCTTTTTTTGAGTCTGTCTCACCAGAGAAAATTCACATAAGGTGAGCCTCTAAAAGGACTGATTTTCTGCTCCCCTTGACTGCACAAGATATTCAAAATTTAATGAAAAAGTGACACCCGTCTGGATTCCAGGGCATCACATTTATGTCTGCATAAATTCTCCCAGGTCAGCTTAAAACCAGTTCAGGGTTAAAATCTCATCTAGTCACCTAGATTAAAAACTAATTTCTCCAAAGTATATCCTATATTAGAGCCTTTTCATGCAAATAAATAGCCAAGGGCCTCATTCTCTCCTTCTCTATTAGTTGTGCATGTCATGAATTTGAACAGAACATTTTGTCCTGTACTCTAATTACATGCATTATAAAGAAAAATCTATTCCTTGCATACATATTATTAGGAGCAGTTCAGAGGCACCATTCCATCAGGGTGGCCGTCATGGTGGCTCATCCTGATATTGACAGTTTAATCATTTTGTTTCATAGGAGATTAAAAGTCCTATGATGGCCATTCCTCCGTGGAGCAGCCAGCGAGGCCAATTGGAGTCAATCTGTGCCTAAGTGCCTTTTCTGCTCTGAAAACAGACTGGCAGTTTACAAAATATATTAGGTAATTATCGGTGGCTATGGAAGAATGAAAAAAAAAAATATTGGCCTGATGGCAGGGTAAATAGGGCTACTGTTAAAAAATATAGATAAAATAATGCTCATTTTGCTCACAGCTGTGCTGCAGCACATGCACATGAGGACTAAGTTGTTTCCTAATGTATTCATGTGCATGATCATTAGCAGCTTCAATTCCCCTCGCTTTATCTCACTGGAGAAGGATGGAGCAATTGATACACCAGACAGCCACCTAACACCTATTGCAATTAAAGTTGTCTTTTATCAAAGGAGAGTGTCACCTCCTTGGAAAGATGCTGAGAATTTCAATAAACATAGCAAAATATTAGACCTCTAGCCTTGTTTATTTTGGTTTACAACAGTCTGAATCAACTTCCTGAGGCAAGATGTGATGTAGCCTCTGTCTTTCAAGATGCAGCCTGGGAATAAGGAGTGTTAATCTCCATCTATTTTTGGCTTTTAGGGATTTTTAGAGGACTGGATCATGTTCTCTAAAGATCAGTCCCCTCCAAACCATCACATGTGGGGCACCACAGATCTGCTTTGCCTGAAAAATGTTGATTAGAATGAAATCCCAATGGATCCTTCACCTCCCTGAGGACAGGACTTAGCATCCCTAAGAAGGCAGCATCTGAAATTCAGTGTGGGTCTTGTATGGATGCAGCTCCAGGGTGAATGTGAATAACTCTGTACCTGCACCAGGTGATATGATTGGGCTGCCAGTGTGTGTGTGATATATAACCTGTCTGTCTGCATAGCTGGTGTTTCAATTTATTTTTAGTCTGGGACAGCACAAGAACCTGCTTACTTCTTTTTTTTTTTTTTTAATCACTCAATTTAGTCTTTTTCTCTAGTATGTTTCAGACATGATAAATACCCTGTATGTTCCAATGATGACCTTAAAAGTTGAGAAAGATCAATAACTGTCCACCAAGAAATTTGTAACTTGACTCCCTTGAGTGCTTTTCCTTCGATGGAGCATCATGAAAAGTGTAAACCACTGTTCAGTAACTGCCTTGTTACTGTGAGAGTGCTGTATTTGAGACCACAGATAAAAAAAACCCAAACCAATAATTGATAAACTATCTTGTCTCTGGCTGAAATTCCTCTTGGAGTGGATAAAACATAATTATTTTTATCTGAAATCCCTCTGGATGCAGTGCCAGGAAGGTACATTTCAGCACAAAAAGGGAATCAGAGCTGTTGAAGGTGCGTGGGGTTTTTGGTTGTGCAATGCCAGGTGTGGGTGATCCAGGGAGGCTCCTGGCCCTGTGTGTCAGCACTTGCTGTCTCTCTGAAGCCCTGTTCAGCAAAGCCCTGGCACAAGGGCTTAACAGGAGCTGGGGAGAAGGTTTTATTGCACACTGAATGTCTCCCTGCTGGAAGAAATATTCTGGCTGCAGCTCCCAAGCATTAACCTTTCACTTGGCTAAATCAGCCAGAATTGCCTCTGTGCTGTCAATGTTTGCACATAGGAGCAGTAATTATGAGAGCAGGATCATTCCTACTCTCTAGCAGAGTGCAGTCCTTGAGTAAATGAATTGTGATTGGGAAACAATTGGATGGTGGAGATGTTTCTAAGGAGAGCACCTTATTGACATTATTTTCAAACTAACAGGACACATCCTTGCAGTGCAAATATTGCTTTCTTTTGCAAATGTGAAAGAGTTATTACTTACTGCTCTGTGAGAGGACAGGCCTGCCACTGAGATAATGGCAACTTAGTGTTTTATTGTGAATCTTTCCACACAGACACGGTGATGTTTATGACAGCAATTGCATAGACAACCCATTCTTCATTTCCAGTATAACTAAATTACAAGTGACAGCAATATAAAGCATGATATTTAATTGCCTCAATGAGCATTGACTTCCCTGAGCATGTATTATGCACTCTCTGGCTGACACTCTCCAGGCTATGTGTCATCCTGAGGAGCTGCATTTTGGGGTTCCCAGGTTGAGTCACTGGCTACAGTTCTGACCTTCTACCAAAAGACTCACTGAATGGCTTTAAAATGAAGAATCTGTGGAAGGTTTTGGATGCTGCTCTCTATTCCCAGTTCCCAGCTGTCTGTACTCAGTGTACCCTTGGCAGGCACCAGCAGAGGGGAGGGAGCAGCGTCCCTGCAGCAGGGTGGGGAGAGTTGTTCTGCTCAGTGTTGCACATCCTTGTGCTGAATCCCAGGGCAGCCTGAAAAATCAGGAATGTGGGCAAAGCAAAACGAAGCAAAACCAGCTTAGAGGAGATGAGAAACTCTGTTGTGGGAAGTTTCCAGAAGCAAATTAGCCAAGCATCTGCCACTGATTCTGTGAGAGGATCAGAGGTTCCCTCCCCAGAGCCATTGATTTGGGCTCTCTGGAAGACCACACTGCTCCTTCAAGGATTCCCTGCCCTGACAGCAATTCCAAGTAGCCAAAACCGTGCATAAGTGCTAAGAAATATATTTGGAAATTTAAAAATGCATTTGCCCTTCTTAACCTGGAGGCCTGGGGATGCCTCTGACAATAATAATCTGCCTGACACATCTGCAGCCAACCCCATTTCACAAATACCTCTGTAAGTCAATAAATCATACATATCTCTTCTTTATCCCAGACCCTGTGAGGGACCCTGTGAGGGAGAAATTCCTGGTATTTGGGAGCCCAAAGCATAATAAAGCCTTCAGCTGTTTTTTTATGAATTGGAAATTACTGGAGCTATAACTTTTAGGAGAGCACTGAAGTTTTAGCTGATGTCCTAAATTATTTAAAACCATATAAAGTGTAGTACCAGTAATTATTTTCAAATTGAAAGTGACACTTTTAGAGAATGTGTTGATGATGTCTTATGCTCAGGCTGTTCATGGCATGTACATAACACTGTGCAGTTATAAAACTTTCAGTGGGATCATTTAATAAATTCTAGTGTGTGTTTCTCTGTAGCTATACCTGATATGAATAACTGATGTCTGTTTATCTATATCAGATAAAAACTCACATAAATATCTTAATTGGAAAATATTCCTATGCCAGCTTGTCCATCAAGGCCTCATTAACTGTGGCTACATGGTGGCCCATTTTGGCATGTGGGTATATAAGATGATTTTATTTCAAGAGCACAGAGTTCTGTAAATGCCCTCTAAGACTTATCTGCCCTAGAGACTGAGTTAGTTTTTGATTGATTTCTAGAATTCTGGAGTTAAAGATGCTTTAAACTGATAAGCTCAGTTTGTACAAACACTTGAGATCCTATTAGACACAGATGTAAAACACAAATGGTTTTAAACTGACTGATTTGGTTTTATTGTTTACACATTTCTTCATGGAAGGGATTTATCCTCTGCTACCCCATGTGCTTGTTTCAGAGAGAACAATTTACTTCTGGCAGAGTTGCTACAGCCCTTTTTGTGTTACTGGTGTGAAGTCCAGTCTGAGGGCAGGTGAAGTGCCCAGCACTCATCACTGCAGTCACACACCTCACCAGTGCATTGTGAAAGCATTGGATGGCATAGGATTGCACATTTCTGTCATGAAAATCTCCTGTTTGGCATCAAAAATCTCCTGTGTCACAGACAATGTTCTGTTCTGACTGATGCCTTGCAGTTTGCTGACTTATTTCACTATTTTGTAACTTGATTCTCTGGTTGCTGTGTTCTCTTTTTTTCTTCAAAGCAGGAAAGGTTAGAAAGTGGGTGGCAATTGCGAGCAGTCTGTGGGAAGGAAAATGTAGAATTTTTTATCAGTTGGATGTAGATGCACTGATTTGTTGGATTCCTTTGGTTTAGTCAAGGTTGGACATATCTGCTGAAGACATGTAGCTAGAATGCAAATGCACATTGCAGGGATTAGTACCCAGAGAGATGTAGGCTGAGGGTGTCTGTGACAAATGTTGTCATGAGGAGGAGAAACAGAAGGAATTTGCTGTGTCTGAATTCCACCAGTCTTCAAAGAATCTTTTGACCCCCAATGCTGTTTTCCTCCCCTTTTTTATGCTCAAGAGAACTTCATGTTTCTGCAAGAAATAATCTTAGAGAGATGAATGGATTCAACCTTCTACTGAGTTTTTCATCTCCAGGTTCTACAGAGCAAAGAAATCATCCAGCTGCTACTCAAGAAAGTTTCTTTGATGCAAAAAACTACCTGGCTAAACCTCCAAACCTGTATTGGGAGCACTGCTGCAGGGTTTCATCCTCAGCATTTCCCCCACTCTTAAAGTTGGGCTGCCTTAGCTGGTTTGTGGAATTAATTAAAATGAATGTTTTGGCAGCTGTGGTGCTTCATGCCTTATTTGGCTCAGCTGCAGTGTGCATGGCAGAGGCATGGTGAGGGGGAAAGCCTGGCAGAGAGAGATTGGAGGATTCATTCTTCCTTCAAATCCATCAGGTGGTAAAAGATAAAAGATCCACATTTTTTTATGACTATCATTGGAGTGAATCTTCACATCAATACCACATTAATATTGGATATAAGCCATGCACTGGAGGCCAGAGGTGCAGCAAGGTTCTTTTTCACAGCAAGGCAATCTTGACTGTGGTTAAGTGACTGGGCTGGCTTTGAGCATCCCAAGGACAGTGCAGAGCAGCAGTTTGCTGACAGATCTGATTCTGTGCTTTCAGAGCCTTGGTTTCACAGCCTCCATCCTAGCAGCTCCCAGTAATTCTGAGCCTGGGAAACCTCTCCCATTTTTCTTCAAAATACCAGTGCCTTCAAGCAGAGAAATAGACTGAAAAATGCTACTCATGGAAGGAACCTGCACTATACATTATCTTCTTGTTGAGGAGAAATGTCTATATTTGGTGCTGGCTAGAGCTTCTTTAAATGAACAGCAAAGGTTTCTCTTGTTCATTGGACATTTAGTTGGTGCAGAAACACATTTGCTGTGAGCTGAAAGGGGCACATTGGGGTAATTCTGGGGGAGAGAGGCTTACAGCACCTTTGCCTTTGTTGGCCAGGGCAGTAGATCTCATTGTAATAAAAGCTGCCACAGAGATGGCTCCCACCACTGATCTTGGTGGTTCTCGTCCAGTGGATGAGTGACAAACTGGCAATGGAGAATTTTATCAGCATTTTCATGGTTCTGCTCACCATGGCTCATTTCCTTCAAGCTTTATAAAGCCTTAGCCCTAGACACTCAACCTTGGCTGTAGCTACAGTGGCTGATGTCATTTGGCATTTATTTCTCAACATCTTCATCTGGTTGAGGACTTAAAATATTGGAATGATTTGCCCTTTGAAGCACTGACAGACTTTGTCATGAAATCATGGCACATGCCATAAATCCCCCATGCATGCCATCGTCAGAGCAGCTCTGCAGAGGCTTTATTTTCTAAAGGTGACTCTTGAGAATGTGTTAATGCCATCATCAGATTACTAGTTTGTAATGGGGTGTGAGTTTTGGGGGGGGTTTGGTAGTTTTTAGGACCCTTTGCCAAGGCCAGTGTCCCATGGGGGTGGAGTGAGGTGGAGAAGCTCACAGCTTCTGTCCAAAAGCTGAGCCAACAGGAGAGCAGAGTACAGGCACAAGGAGCCATGGGGGTCTTAATCAAATGCAAGCAGCTGGGCAACGGCAGAGCTGCAATAAAATCCCCCTTCTAGTCCACTGTCCTGATAACCAAGGCTTCATTTCTCTGTCCCCATGCCACAAGCTCTTTTGATATATCAATCAGAAAAAAGCTGCTTTTTGTCACCCCACTTTTCTGTTAGCCTTAGTGAAAATTCACATCGCACAGTTACTCCTTTTGCTCATCCCCACTTTCATTTGCAGAAGAGGTGATCTTCCATCCTGGATGGAATTAATATTTTTGCGGATGTGTTTTGTGGCAAGAGCCCTGACAAAACTCATTTCTTCATGTAGACCATGAGTATAAGCCTAGTGCTTTATTTGCATTGGAGGATGTGGCAATAGGTTTGATTAGCCTCGTCCACTTCTCTGGGGAGCCTGTTCTGTGCTTCAGCACCCTCTGGGTGAAAAACCTTTTCCTAATATCCTTTACCCTAAACCTGCCTGTAACCTTGAGTTTCAAACTTGGATGTTTTGGTTTTGGAAGGCTTCTTTCCCAGGCATTCTGGTAAACAGAAGAACAATGTTTTGTAAATATAAGGATGTTTACAATCTTTCTCATAGGAGGGACCTTCTTCTGATGTCCCTCTGGGATGACCAATTGATTGAAAAGTTTCCCTTTGTGTTACCAATCAAATTGGCCTCTGACATTCTGTATAAAGAGGAGCTCATCCCACAATAAAGACAGAACCCACTGAGCACTTTTTGAAGGAGCCTGCATGTCTCTGTTCTATGTCCTTTGTGACACCTGCCCTGGCACAGCTTTGTGCTGGTCCCTCGTGTCCTGTCCTGGTCACCAGGTCAGTCCCTGAGTCCCTGACCCTCCTCTTCCCTTCTGAGGAAGCTGAAGTCTGATCAGGTCCTTAGGACAGACATCTGTGTAGCTTTAGGTGTGAGTATGAAAGCTGGAGGTGAGGAAGGTCCAGTGCAAAGGCTGCAAAGAGAAGGGGAACTTCATCAGGATAAGGGCATTGGTATGACCTGAAATCCTGCTGATTAACACCAATGGTAGCACACTTCTTCATTGGACAGGATGCTAGAAGTGAAAAGACTAAAAATCCTCATTTCTTGTTTATTGTTTTGCTTGTTGCTTTTAGTTAAGCCAGTGGGAATTGTTCTAAGTCCCAGTGAGCAGCCCCAGTCTTGTTGCTGTCTCCTTGGCACTGCATCATTGTCTTTGCTCTGGGGGCTCTCAGAGGACACAGGCTTTGCTGGCCACTCAGTCATTTTGACTTGTTACCTCTCAGCTGGGAGCTCAGTTTCAGCTCACAGAACTGAGAAAGGCATTTTTAAAGGTGGTATGTGAGCAAAGTTTGTTGGCATTTAAATATGCATGTAATTTCTACAGGGCTTTGGAAAATTTTGCTGTAGCTTACAAATGTTATAACTTTAAAATGCCAACCTGATTGTAATTATAATGCCCCTTTCTCATGTAAGCTGCGGAGGAAAGAAATTCAATTTAATAAAATCACTCACTGTTTAAACAAATGGGGGAGTAATTAAATGTAATGGATACTGTGGGTTTTGTACCAGTCCATGAAGTCTCTAACGAAATCTGCAACTCCATCATGAAGCAATGACAGATTAAAAATGAAAAAGAAAAGAACAGTAGTCATTACTTTTGTGATCTTCAACAAAAAAGTGCTCTGCTCCATCTGCTAGTTCTGCAGCTGTGGTTAACTAATAAACAGTATTCCCAGCCCTGCACTAACTGTATTTGATGTGGCTGGTGCACAAACAAAGATGTCTTGGCAGAATAAGGTGCTTTATGATTTGTTAAAGAAAAGCAGCCTTGTCAGTTTTATATTCAATGGAAGCAAAGGGGAAAGCTTTGCCTTTGACATATGGAAAAATAAACAAGCCAAAAAACATTTTACTCACAATTTCCTGAAACTGCAAAACATAATATAGAGTAACAGTAAGAACGTGCTTGAGGCTATGAAGGACTAACATCAGCTTCAAGAGCACCCACAAGCTGTGGTTTTCATTTTCCTTTCCATTTCCAGTGGCTCTACTAGGTAAAACCAAAGACACCCCTGAAATGCTTCAGAAAATTTCTCAACTTAGTCCAAAACCTTTTTCTTGGGTCTGTCATTGCTCTGGGTGGAAGGCAGCTGGCCCAGAGACTCCTGTGATCTGAAGGAAACAGAACTGCCTTTGGCCTTTTCCCTGCTTGCTCCATGCTCACAGCCTCAGTGGAGCTCCCAAAATTGTGAAGCCTGTGTCCAGGAGCCTTGCTGACCTGTAGTCTAGACACATGGGAGGCCCACTGAAAGCAGAACTTCAAAAGATAGGTTCTCTGCTACAGTGCTTCTCACAATGTCAAAATTTCTAAGTGGTTATTTTTCAGATATTTTACCTCCCACAGCCTTGACAGGAATCACAAGTAACATGTTACTGTAAAGCAGAATCTCTTTTCCATTGGATCAGCTGTGTATTCTGTAGTTTAATCTTAGTTCACAAAATTTAAAACACTTGCACGTCTTGGTTCAGGGACACACCAGATAATGCAGGTGCAAGTTTCTCCTACTTTTGTCATGCATGGATTGAAATGGTTGGTTTCAAAAGTTAATTACTCTATTGTTGTCACAGAGTTGAGCCTGAAGCATCAGTGAGATTTTCTCTTCACTGGCAGATATTGTTCTGCCAAAGTGGCTGTGAGTCATGCTGGCAGCCACGGTGTTGGTTCAAGCCTGGCACAGGGTCTGAAATGCTGCTCTTTGAAATGAAAGGGAAAATGCTGCTCACAGAAAACTGCCCTGTCTGGAATACTGCAGTGCTGGCAACAGGAAAACAAGGAGATGTAATTCTGCTGTCCTTTGCATTCCTTCTTCAACCATATAAAGCCAGAGAGGGAGGATTTATGTAAGACCTAGTCTAAATGGAGATTTTGGTATTTCTCCTGAGAAAGAATGATTGTTGCCATCCTTAGAAACCAAAGCATTTACACTGACCTAGCTACATAATGAGGCATGAATAAATATTTGTTAGTACCTGACAGAGGTGGATGAGGGCCCTTTACTATTTCTGCAGAAGAGGTCTGACTGGAACAGGGGACAGTGAGTGGCCAAGGGAAAGGAGGACAAGGTTCTGGTGCTTGCTGTCATTGCTGCCAGGGGCAGCCTGAGGGCATTTGTGCGCCTCCCCAGGGGCAGGGCTGCCTTGAGAAAACTCTGCTGCTTTCCCTCCCGAATGCTTCATTAATCTCCAAGCCTTCAGCTGCTTACACCTGATTTTTTTTTTGCCTTTATGAATAGCTTTATTCAGCTCAGTGAGCCAGGACAAGTTTAGGAGCCAGGCCGCAGCTCTCGGGCTCTCTCTGGGCACACAGAGATCCCCACGAGCAGAGCCTGCCTGAGGTGACAGGGCCTTAACAAATACAGATGACATTGAAATTCTGAAATTGGGAGGCAGATGGGGAGAGCTGTGTCTGTAGAATAAAAGGGCAAGCTGAGCCGTGTTTGTATTTATCAATATATAAATACCAAGATGTAAATGTATATAGATAGATGCAGCAGGAGCCCACACAGACAGTCACGTCAGGCCTGGGTTAGTTTGTAAATTGTGAGTGAACCTCAGGAGGGCCCAGCTCTGGTGATGTACATCCAGCACATTTACATCAGATGAGCACACAGCCCAGAGCCTTTCTTGGGACACAAAATGGAAAAGCAGAGAAAAGGAGATTGGCTTTTCTTCTCTTACGAGTTTCTCTCTTTGATGTCTCAAATGTAAAATTACAGTTCCTCCAATACACTAAAAACCACCCCACAGCTGAGGCCACATTTTTGGTCCATGTGGCTCCTCTGCAGCTGTCATCTGTGCCTCCCCAAAACACATCTCAGAGGATCCAGCCTTGTGTTTGTAAACAGCACAATGATAAAGCTAATCTGGAGGAATGCACAAATGAACTGTGTTCTGTTCAGCCAGGAGCTTGCTAATAACTTTCTAAAATTGTGCTCCAGCATTAATTGAAATCATAAATCCCAATCACATTCAAAGCATAACTACTGTATGCCAGAGGCTCACTTCAGTTCTTAATCACACTCTTCTGGGGAATTTTCTTGCTGCTTCTTCCTTCCCTCAGGAGCGGCCATATTTATTATTGCAGTTCAAATACCTGGAGATATTTCAGTTGAAAAGCCATATAACATCTCTCTAAGCATGTCAATACGTGTTCAGCTTAATATGAATGTCTGTGCCATTCCCACTGGAGAAAAGTAAAAAATGTCAGGGAAATATATTTAACTTGTTTCTGCACAGAAGCCTGCAGATATCTTGTATCTAAAGAATATTTAAATTCTGTTTTGCTAAGACAGGATACTTACATTATGCAGTGGAGCAGCCAGGAGGTTATAGTCTCCACTAGACAATTTGCCAGACAAGAAAGATGGCTTAGTTGCAATGTTGACAGCTTTATTCTTGTGGCTTTGGCAGAAAAATAGGCAAAAAGATTGCAGAGGCGGCGGGATAGAATACAACATGTAAGTTCAGAAAAATATTAACTGGTTGTAAAATGAGTGGGTGGATGCACTAAAGGCGGTGGCATTTCAGTTATATAACAACTTATTGCAACATTTTTATGGCCAAATTATGCTCTTTTTCTGTGCTGTAATTTTGCATCTGCTGCCCAGCTCCAGTGGAGAGGGACAAAATGTTTATTTGGAAGAAGAAAAGGGCAGCAGCCATTCATCATATTCCCCTGAATCATCCCACTGGCCTCAATGAAGATCCCCCTGAGAATTGCATTCCGTTTCTAATACATTATACACTGTGATTTTACAGATCTGCTTTTATTTCCTAGAGCAGCCACCTGAATAAAGCCCCTGCAAACACCCCTGGCCTGCGTGTGGGTTTAGGAGCTGTAATGTGCAAGCTGAACGTTGGGCACAGCAGGGGAGTGGACATCCCAATGTGGTCTCCACAGGGAAAAGCAGGGGTTAATACCATCCTCCTTCTGGCTGATGAGAACCAGGCAACCTGATGCACCTCCACAGTCACCTTCTCTGGCCATCCCCTTCTCCTGAGCCAATTCCCTGCACAGCCAGAGCAAATTCAAAGGTGTGGGTAGTGCTGGCTGTACTGAAGGGTTGGTTCTCTCATTCTACATATGGCTCTAAACCAACTTTTCTTGGCAATCCCTTGTGCACATCATGAGGGACCTCCCTGGCACCATGGTCTCTGTTCTAAAGAGCATTAGTCTTCAATAAAAGGAAAGAAAAGGGATATGATTACTCCCACTTCAGACCAGGGAACTGATAGGCATTTTCCTTTTCTTCTCCTTTCCACAAGTGTGGAGGCTTTTAGTGGAGGACCCTTGGAGCAGCTGTAAAACTTTATGGGGAAAATTGTTTTGTCTGTTCCTCAGCTGAGGCCCCCAGAGGTAAATTTTATACACTGAATAAACAGGATCTTGGAGCACTCCATAGCCCAGTCTGCTGCATTGTGCAATATCCAGAGGAATAATCTCTACAACCTTGGAATGAGTCTAAGTTGTTACTCCAAGTCCAGTATTTCAAGAGCTACTAGAACCAGTTCAGTTCCCTGCATCTTTCTTGGTCCCCTGGAATTTAATCTTCAGCTTCTCAGTGCTACTCAGTGCATCCAGTCTGATTTTTCTCAAGATTTTCTGTTTTCCTGGGATAAATTAAATAGGAAACAAGAAAAAATAAATACATTATTTGGAGGGGGATAATGAAAACCCCTACATGGTGAGATAATTCAGAGTTTTGTAACTTAATGTTAAGAATTCCCTTAAAATTGGGTCACAGAGGTAAATGTGGCAAACCTGAAGATGTTTGACAAGAGCAGGGATTTAATCACCAGGTTGCACACATTCCTAAGTCCCAAAGGTGACAGCCTGGACAAGCTCCTCAAAGACAATGTGTTTTTCTGTCTCAAGGATTCAAAGGTTGTGTGGGAATTAACTACAGCAGGCACAGGTAAGAAATAATGGAAGGGCCAAAGTTCAGTGACCAACACAGGAGAAAACAATAAAACCAACCACCACCACTGGAAAAAGTGAATGAAATATAAACAAGGAGACCAGGGACAATTTATACTAAAAACTGAAGACTGATGAGGAAAGAAACTAAGACAGAGGCTTGAAAATTGTCAACAGAGCAAGAGAAGATGCTAAAACCAACTCCTACAACTAGAGAGAAGGGTCTGTCTGCTTTCCCTATAGCTCAGTTCCCAGAAGGGTGAGGAGACAGCTGATGGGGGGCAGATGTCTAGAAAATAGGTTTGTTTTTCCCTGTGGAAAACATGGAGCTTTTTCCTCAAAACAAAAACATTTTTTACAATTCAAAGAGAAAACATTTCCAGTGTGCTTTCAGGGGAAGAATTTTGGTGGGGTTGAGATAAATTTTTTGTTAAGAAAAGTTACTCAAAAATGTTTTCAAAAAAAATATCCACACACATCCTCTGGGAGCTGAGCTACTGACAGAGTAAATTGTGAGAAGGGACCACAGCTTTCAAGGAGAAAGAGCATCAAAGGTCATTTTCCTGGTGCCAATCTCCCTGACACCATTCCAGCCAACCACCTGAACCAGGCTTCTCTTGATTGCCACTAGAATTTTACAGTCTGGACCAAATTTATTTACTGAGCTCTTCTCTGTGTTTTCTACAGCAGTGTTTTCTGGTTTGAACATAGTTCCATTGCATGAACATTTTATTTCCCATTTTTACCAGTACACTGTGTGCAGTTTGGCTTAGAGAAACTTGATTTTTCAATAAAACATCTGTAGAATGTTATTACCAGGCATTTAATGGAGCATTTTTACAGTGATGGAGTTTTGTCAGAAAAGCAGCAATTGATTATGTCTGTGTGTAAACCTGATGGGTGTGAATACTTCTGCCCTGTCACAAAATAAAAAGAGCATTTGAACTTCTCTGTGAGGTAAACTATTCACAATAATGGATATTTTAGCAGAGACATGGGCTTGAATTTCTCCATAAAAACCACAGAAAACTTTCAGGGAATATTGGACATTTTTTTCCCCTCCATTCATCTTCATGCACCTCGAGTCCTTGCTGTGCAGTTGGTATCATTTTTTAGCAGTGTTGAAGACCAGTTCCCACGGGACCATTTTCCCCTCAGTTATTCTGTGGGTGTCCAAAACAAAAAGGAAAGAATATTCTATAACCAGTGAAGGAGGCTGTGACAGGAGTACCTTTTCTCAGGGGTTATTGTGTGAGCACAGAGATTTCACATTTTATTCCTGTGCCTTACAAAGATTTGTTCCCTTACTTGTACCTGGGCCAGGTGTGCATTGCACCTCCCCTAGCTAGAGTAACAGGACATGAAGAAAAAAAAAAATTACAGGATAAAATACGCTCAAGGAAGTAATTTGCCTACCTATGCCCTAATCTAAATGAGGTTAACTGGGTCTTTCATGAATTTACAGCTATTCTGAAGCTGTTAATTCTGGGATTCTGAGATTATGAGATACTCAAGGAACAGAGTAAATACAACTAAAAAAAAATCTCTAGAAGCCCCCATGTGGGTCAGAAGCTGTTCATGAAGTACTTTGCATGTTGTAAAAATATGTGAAATAAGCAAATAAATTACAGTGTAGTGTATGTTCAGAATTTTCTACGTTCAGCAACGCTGCATGTCAGTGAAAATTGTGTCTTTGTGGCTTTTCTGTACAGATATTCAGTACCTTTCTCATGTCTGCCGTGGTTTTAAAGCCTAGACTTGGTTTAAAAATCCTCCAGTTCAGCTTCATGCAGAGATTTTTGTGTTTTACATGGGCCCCACCCACTGAAAGTGCTCTGCTCAGAATGCCTGGGCTTATCCCTCCCCTGGTTTTGCCTTTTTTTTCAATCATGTTATCAATCATACCTGACATGGCTCAAACCAGGATTATCACAAGAAGAAGCACCAAGTAAAGAGCATTTTAAGCAAAGTGGAAAGCAATGCAGGAGAGCTAAAAAAGGGATAAAAATCTTTTCTCTGCAGTTCCTTCCAGGACTGTTCACTTGGAATCCCAGGGCACTGTTGCCATGTTTGCTGCATTTTAAGAGACAAAAAGGGTGTTTCACTGTGAGCTTTACAGCGCTGGGAGAGTGGAGAGCTTTGGTTTCTGGGCTGTTTGTGATCCCAGCTCACGACTCAGGGGAGACATTTTTGCTCCAATGACCTCTAAGCTGCCTTTAGTTTATTGATTGGCTAATAGGGAAAATTGATTTTTAACTAACTCACCAGTTTTTAGACCTGAACACAGTTGTCACTTCCAGTAAGGGTACTTTACTCCATCATATAAGTTGTCCCAGTCATCAATTCATTCTGGATGCTGCAAAAGGCAGGGATGTGCCAAGAGGTTTGGCAAGGAGCCCAGTCACAGAAGACATAGCCCAGCAGAGTCCACAGATAAAATGTGTTTAATATTATGTTATGCCTGTCATACATGCTCTGGCATTGGCAGAAAACAGCTGGCTGTGCCTAAGGGGAAATAGGCTGAAAATAAGGAAACTCAGGGACTATCTGGGAAATATATCAGGGAATATCAGAGAAAGAATATTGGGGAGAGGTTTCTAAAGTAAAGTGTCTCACTTGCAGGCCAGACATTCTTGCCCTGAGACCTTTAAAGATGAAGTAAAGAGGTAGCTGGAGATGTAATAAACAGAAATATTGGTCTGAACTGGACCTATTTCAGTGTTAATATCAACAGTCTGAACTGAGAGATTTCACATGTAGAACTGTTGTTCCATATTTCATAAATATCCTTCTGCAAAATCCAAGTTCAAGGATTCCAAGTCTCAGTTCCTTGCCTGTTCTCATCTCACCTGTGCCCTTGAGAAGTGCCAGCCAAGCTGAAGAACAGCGTGACTGAGGTAGAAGACACTGTTTGGGTTCTTTTATTGTCTTTTGTTTTCTGGGGGGGAAAAAAAAAGTAATTTTGGCTTCATCTGAAATAACCAGTTTGCCCAAAGCAGTGTATTTTTATCTTCAGGCTGTTTAATCAAAACAAATCGTCAAATTTTACAGGGAAAAAAAAAATGTAATCTTGAAATAGAAAATGAAGGAGCATCAGTTAGAAATGACAAAATGAAACATGAGAAGAGCAAAGTGAAATGCATTCCATTTTTAAGAAAAACACTAGAACTAAAGATTCCAAAATTTTCAGAAACATCTTTTTTCTTTGTTAAATTGAAAATATTTCTCTGTGTCAAACCAAACTGGTGAGTAGCTCTGTGCCCTCCTTTCAAACTCATTTTGAAAGAAGTTTTCATTTTCTAAGTGAATTTAATTTATGCAATTATTCTTTATCTGTTTCTAGGTTCAGTGTATAAACATTAATGTATTTTAATTAACATAATGACATTAATAGCTTCAATGATTTGATTGAAGTGACTTGATTGTTTAGGATAATGGCAAACTTTGCTGGAAGGATGTTGCTACTCTGATAAGTTCAGTCTGAGGAGCAGCAGCTCTGCAAACCAATCACTTGGCATCATAAATATCCTAATTTGCAGGGCATCATCTCATATCTGGGTGTTAAAATATTGAAAGCTATAAGTGGAACATAAAATACTATCACTAGATCCTAGTACGGAAATTATAGGTTAAATTCTGCAAAAAAGTTCCTTGAAATTAACAGTAAAATATGTGTGGATGTAACAGGAACTAAAACAACAACTGCTGATTTGGGATATCCATATCATGTAAGTTTAACCTACCACAAAATCATAACCAGAAGGAACCCTAGGCCCTCCATCTTAGTTCAGATACTTTTGTTCCAAGCACAGACATTTCCTGACAAACATTTTTGGACAGATTTTTTCCCTTCAGTACATCTGAGCTCCGTCTCCTCTCGTGACAAACAAGACTGTGAGCTGACAAAAGCCAATCTGATGCAGTGCAACCTGGTGCCACAGATGAAAAACAGCAGATGAAAACATCTGAATTTAATGAAAATCCTTCAGCAGGGTAACTGGGTGTCATGCAAAGATGCTGCTGGGGAAGATGGAATGTTTGAGCCTCAGTTCACACTGGCAAAGTCAGAGGGTTACAGAGGTCATGGTCTAGAGAAAGGATCACAACACCTTTCATTTATACATCTGCACATGCTGAAATTTTCATTCTTGTGTGGGTTTTTTCCTCCTCTTTCTTGGTCTGTCAGCTTCACAGAACTCAAATTTAAACATCTTGTTGAGCTCACAGCTAGACTGCTGTTCTTCAAGAGATGGAAAGTAAAGAAAGTAACACAGCTCTGAAGTACTCTCCTGGCTTTGGACCACATCTAAGCCTATAATTTGTGAACACAGGGGCCTGCAAACAAGGAAAAATCATGTAACAAATGTCTACAGGTAGGATGTGGTTCTCTATTTACTTATATGCTGGTCTCCCTCATGTAAAGTGTGTGGCTCAGTGTAGCTGCCAGCATGGCAAATTTTAAAGGATACTTTTCATTGAAAGCTGCAGATTTTGATTATATATCTCAAATTTTGCTGTTGTTATATACTCTGCAGCATTCTCTAGGGGCCGAGTAGGACTGCAAATGTGTTACAAGAACATTAAAAAGAAATGTCTTACAATTTTGTCATACAAAGGAAAACTCCAACTCATTTGTTGAAAATTTTGAGAATATGTTACCTCTGAAACTGGGCATAAATGTACCTGCAATCTGCAGGCAGTCCTTTCTCTGGAGGAATCTCATTCATTTCTCTGGGACTGATCCCTGGGTGAGGAAAAGAGCCTGATTTTACTCTGAAATACAAATATTGACCTCATCACTCCTAGATCATGCTGTAGACAGCTGTGGGTTACTAAAGGGAAGCAAACATCCAGCCCAAGATGTTCCTTTTAATCTTCCATCTGCATTTCTTTCTTGCTTCTCTCTGATGTTTAAGGGTGTTTTATGCTCTTTGTGTGAAGTGTTGCCCCCTGTCAGAAGCAATCAGACATGTAATAGACTGTGGGCAACTTAGCTCACTTCTCAAGCCTCCAAAAGGCATCAAAACCCTGCTTTTGAAAGGACGTGGTGTTTACTTGCTGGTTTAGTTTGCTCTCAATAATTCATTACCTACTAATGTCTTTCTTTTTGTTGCTGTTGTTTTATCTTGCTTATTCTCAGTGGAGGGAGTTGGATGTTATCTGAAGGCAATGGTTTAGCCATTAAGGCCTAGAGTTTCAGATTTGGAGGTTTGCATTATTCTTTTCTTTTGAGTGAAGAATATCTCCACTAAATCCATCTAAGTAGGCAAATGAGGAAAAAAACCCCTTTTTTATTAGAAAAATATTTTTGATTTGTGATATTTAGTAGAGTTTTGTGTTGAATTTGAATCTGCAACTTCATTTAAAGGTGCTAAATGCTATGAACTGTCTGAAGCATTACCTGCATGCTTTCTGTCAGAGAATCACCACTCTGACATTAGCATTTATTTTATCATGTTAAGGAAAGACAGTTTAAAACTGCATTTTACAAAAGACCATTGAACAATTTTAGGCAGGATCACTGATTACCTGGGTGGTCTGCTCTTCTGAGCTCTTGTTAGTACTGACTTGAAGTTTATCTAGTTCTAGGCTCTGGATCAGTATGCAAAAGTCAGAGATTTATAAATATTCATCTAACCATGTTTATATTACACCAACTCAGCCTACATTCTTAGTGAGAGCCCTGCCTTTCTCCATGGGCCAGGCCTGGCCATAGTTTATAAGAGAAACATTGTTAAATAATTTAGGTTATTTTGATCTCCCCAGTTTGATAGATTACATATTGCAGTGTGACTGTGCAGCATAGCTGAGCTATGCAGATGTTGTCCTCATATTCATATTCATGTGTGTGTGTTTACACGTGTTTTTATTCTATGTTCTATTTATACAGGCTGTGTTTCTCATATTTTTCTCCTTTTCTTAATTATATAGCTGTTGAATTATGGTGAACTTGTGTTTTGGCACCTTTTACAAGAAAACATTTTCTTGTGCAGTTGTTTCTCTAAAGGTTAGAACTCCTGAATGTTATTTTTCGCATCCAGTGTTCTGAATTCAGATGTACAGAGAAATGCATCTCTGCTGGAGAAGCACTTTAGCCATGATTTTCAGTTTTCACCTCTCTATTATTTGTCTGTTCTCATGGACACTCAGAGCCATGGCTGGAATCTCTGGCATGAACAGAACAGCAGCCCCCCTGAAGTCTTTATCTTGGTTGTCTCTTCCTACCTCTAACATTTTGATGGAGCCAGTTAATGCATCCTGAGGACAGAAATCCCTCATGGAAGCATTTCACTTCAGCTCATTCACAACAGGTATTGATAAAAGCTCTCCTTGCCTCTCCCAGGATTCAAAGAGCCCCTGCCATTACCCGGCAGCATCTGCACCAGTCCCCTCCCCACCACGTCTGGGGAGATGCATAATGCAGGAGTGGAGCTGTGCTGGGCTGGGAATGCACAGAGACCTCACAGGTGCCCAGGGCAGCCTTGGGAATCCATCAGGCAGCTGCCTGGCTTACCCCTTTAGAAAGATTTTAGGAGGGTTTAATATCCTGAAATTAAACCTCTCTTGCTGCCCGCTGCATTCTTGTTCTCCAAGAAACTCAGTCTCGGTGGAAAATCCAAATAAAAACAAGTTGCAGGAACCTCTTTTCCCTGGAGCAGGCAGTCTCTGTGTCTGTGTGGCTCTGGAGAGCTTTGTAGGCTCAGTTTCACTGGTGCTATACCAGCACTTCATCCCCTTTGTGTTTCTGTTGTTCTGTTCTGGCATTCAAGTACTTCCTCCAGCAGATTAATTACACAGGAAGTATCAAAGAGGTTCCTCTAAATCCAAAGTACATGCTTTTACTTAAAGTGAATACATAACATTCCTGCTGTGTTTCTCTCTGTATACAAATGTGCTTCCTACTCAGGAGGATTTTAATAGCTATATCATGTCAAGTATATTTAGACCAAGTCTTTTGTTGAGATAAACACAAGATGTAATAACATCAAAGCAATTTACACAAGAAGAACTTCACTGGATTCCTCTCTGGAGAATAAAGGGTGCCAGGAAATGGTTTCAGTCTGATTTAGTGAAAGGTCATACTTGATCTTTTGTGACAAATGGAGATTTAAACTCAATACAGAAAATTATCTCCATTGCTCACTGAAATCCCTCCTATGTCTGAAGATGTCTTGAAACCTGAATGAAAACACAGCCCACCAAAGACTGGAGCTGCAAACTGAGACAAACATCTGCTAGGACTGAGGGACTGTTCCCATCACCCTGTTCTCTCCTTTATTTCTAAGCCATGCCTCAAAAACAAGTGTCCCATGATTGCTCTGAACTCACAGACCCCACTCAAACCTCCTTCTTCCCAACCTTCTGCAAACCATGGCCCCAGTTCAGGGCATTGGCTTGGTTTGATTTGACACAGACTGAAAGGAGGGCCAGAACAGGTCAGAACACCATCAGGATTGCAAAAATCATCATTAAGCAAATCCCAGTTTGGAAAAATCTGCTCATCCCCTTGCTGGGTCCCTGTTTTCCCCTGGAGTGTGTCTGGAGCTCACAAGATCACAGTCCTCATGCCAAACCCTCTCTGCCTCACGTAGCACCTCCTGTAACACTTTTTTCTTGTACCACAGGAATGCAGCTGCTCATTAATAAAACAGCTGCGTTGTGGGTGAGGAGGAAGATTGCTCTGATACCACGTCTGCAGTGCTGAAGTTCAAGGGGTATAACTAGAGATCTTCCTGATTTACCATGCTGCACATAAGGGCAAAAACCTGAAAGAACTGGGGGGTTGTTTCTGATGTGGAAAAGCCACAGTCTTAAAATAATAAAAATTAGTCTTGCCAAACAACCTCTAGATGGCTCTTGAGGCTTGCTTTGTCAATTAGCAAGCACCTGAAAGAAGACTGCATCAGTCGAGAAAAAGATTCTTCTATTAGTCTATTACTTCTTCTTGCAAAAGATGAAACCCTGGAGTTTTTGCACACAGTGGGAAAGCCTCCCTTGGTTTTATCAAATGCAGCGAGACCCCCTCAGCTGAAGAAAGGGAAAATGTTCATGGTCTTTCTACCCAGAGAGTCCTGTTGTGGATTCCACCTGGGCATATTCTGCTGTAGTTGCTTCATGATTATTCCCTCGGGTGTGCAAATTACCACTTTTGATTGAATCTTCTCAGGTAAGAAAGGGATCAGCCACCCATTTCCCTAAGCAGAACTCCTTGGAAGCATCCAATTTACCTGGTTTTCAGAAATTCCATTTGGAGGAGAACATCCCTTTTTCATATTTCAAGAGGGCATCTGGTGATTCTTGCTGATTCACAAAAGGGTGGGGAATTAGGGTGAGGAGGGAAGGAGGAAAAACCTGCTCATAGTTTTGAGGCAGATCACATCATGTCAATCCATGCTTCATCTGAAACAAATCCTGTGAGTTGCTGCTCAAAGTACTACTGATCATACTGATACTCGTGATATTTGTAATCCAAAGGGCCATAAAGCAAACTGGGGGGGTAAAATCTGTTAGGAACTTGGATCTGTTGGACAAAAAAATATTTGTACCAAGAAGTGCAATGCACAACTGAGAGCTCACATGCCTCCTACAGATTGCTCCAGCACAGGAATTAGATAATTCTTTAAGCCAGATGTGATAAGAGTTAAGTACTTAACTTCACTACTAACTGCTTGTAATTATTTTCTCTTCTGGATCAAAATTTCATCATTTGAATTCGAGGACAGAGAATATATTTCTTCCTACTTTAACCAGATAAGTGGTCAGAATATTAAAAAAAAAAAATAAAAAATACTAGCACAGATTTGTAGCATTTAGTTGGAAAACTTAATAGTGCTTTCAAGACAAAGAAAAGTTAAAAGATCATGCCTGCAATGAAAATATGTGTGCTTCTTCCCTTATATAGTAAGAAATTATACAGTGTTTAATAACACTCTGAGGTACTCCAGAACTAAAAAACAATGGGTTGTATTAACATTAATCAAGTACCATGCAGCAAAGAATTCAATGCATTCTTTGTTGCAAAGGTTAATATCTTAGTGGGGTTTAAATTAAGAAAACCTGTAAAATATTCATAAGACTAAAAACAATACAGAAGTGGCCAGCAGAGACAGTTACAGTCATTTCCTATAGTTTGGGGGGAAAAAAAATTAAAAGAAAGGTCTTTATGTGTCAAATGTTCCACTTCAATCAGAGGGACAGACCTTTGGCTGCAGCTCAGCTGCTGTCCTGAGTGATGGAATGTGCCTCTGGACAATAATGAGGGACACACTTTTCCCCTATGAATGTACCTATGCATTCTTTGGCACAAAATCCATGTAGGACTCTTCTTTTTTGGAAAACTTTTGATGAGAGGGCTATTTTTGAACAAAGAAGCATGCACCAGTTGACCACCTTTCCATGCTTGGACTTCAGCTCTCATCCACCAAACAACCTCTGACTGTTGTTATTTAGAGCTGAATATGCTGAATGTAAGGAAACATCACAAAAGATACTAATAAATCCTGATATTGATCAACCTCATAATCTACATGTATCTTTTAAGATAAACTTCTTCTGGATTATCTCCAACTGAGAATACTACCCAAACTGAGCTGGGAGCAGCTATTTGTGTTTAAAAAGGAAATTCATGTTGGCATCAAGATTTTGGGTTTATCTAAAAAGCATTGTGCCTTGCTAAAACGTGAGTTTCATTCTTAAAACAGCATACAGGATTAGCCAGCAGATGCTCGCAAAGAGCAGAATCTCATTTTTTCAAACATTAGAAGAACTGTGTGCCTGGGACCAATTTAAAGAAATTCACTCCAATGTCACATTTTTTTATAGGTTATATAAATAGGTATGAAAAAAAAAAAATCGTGTAACCACAGAGCAAAAACATGACCTGCAGATTACAAGGTAATTAAATTTGAGGCTACCAAGGACAGTGCTCCAGGAATAATTTACCTTGTGGTGTGGGGAGCTGAGGTGTTCTGATGTTTCTTGCTAATGCAAAATGAATGAGCACTGGGAGCTCCAACCTGCCAGGGCTAAGGAATTAAGGAGTTCCCTACCTGTATCTTTCACTCCTGAACACTGGTGATGACAATCCAATTTGCAAAGCAGCAATAACCATGTGGTTACTGTCTTTAAGAGGCACTTACTCTGTCATGTTCTGGTCAGTGAAATGATGGTGGAACTGATTTGAGGCAGACTCCCCTCATTAGGTGCCTGTCACCTCCACAGAGACCCGAGTGCGTTTTGCTGCTCATTGGTACAGTTGCTTCCTGCCTTGAGCCAGGTGTAAAGGATGTTTGAAGAGCTATTTGATGAAGGATTTAGACAAGATTTAGGCTGTGCTGTTAATTTCTAGGTGAGTAATCCAATCTCTTCCTCTAGTTGCCCTAAGAAAAAAAAGATGCTGGAGGTGTTTTAGAACATAAAGATGTGCTCCCACAAAAGGAGGGCCTGGATCAACATAGATAAATCACTCCATCTGGTAAAAGATACTTCTTGTTTTTTCACTTCTGGCTTGCCTCTGGTCAAGGGCTGAATGGAGAGATGAGTCCAGTTAAAGTAAAATGAAGATGAAGGTGATTACACTGATTTGCTGTGATGTGCTCCGAGCTCAACTACATTTCATTGATTAACTGACAAATTAAATAAACAGCAGTGCAACCAGATGCATTTAAATAGGAAGTGGTTTTTTTAAACTTAAAAACTGTGGAGTCTTTTTGACTGTAAATTGCTGATACCATGTGTTTGCTCAGGCTACAGCAGTTGCTGCTGAAGTCACTGCTTTACGTCCACAAAACAAATAAAGTGATGTTGTCTCTGACACCTGGACTCAAGAGCAGACAGTGGCCAGATTTTTAACTCTTCCCCAAATTCAATGAGACTTAAATGAGTTTTAAGTGCTCTGCTGGCTGCAGGTGTTCCCTGTAACTGGGGCAAATGGATATTTTTAGCTTTTTCATTGTTTATGTCTTTGTCAATGTGTCCCTGAGAACAGATGAGAGCATTCAGAGAGTTTCCCTCTGTGCAATCCTAAGGATACATTTAAGGGAGTGCTCGTGAACTCCCCCAAAGATGAAGTGGGGCCTCTGCACGTTGCAATTATTAATCTTCCACAGCTGGATGGTTCCTGCTCTGGCTTTGAACTATCACTCAGCTGTGCTGGTGGAGGCTGAGTGCCTTTCCCTAAACCTTGCAGCTGTAAATGTCAAGAGTGTATAAACCCAGTCTGCAATCTGCAGTTGCCTGACAACTCTTACAATTAAAACTCAAAAAAATTTTGATGTAAATGTATCAGAAGCTTCTAGCCTGAATGAGAGTAATCTTATTAGTAAAGTCAGGCAGCGTTTTGAAACCTGTTCCTAGACTTTATTTAAACACTGGCACTTCCAATCCTATCAGTTCAAGTTCAATGATAGCTGGACATGAGCATGTGTGGGTTCCTCTTGTCATGAAAAATAATATAGAGAACTCCTGGAGGTAAAACTAACCCTCATTTCACTGTGTGCAAGATACACAGCAGCACTGAAAAACCTAAAAATACTGATTGAATTGTTGCAATGATGCATTTCTTCTAGTCTCCTGGAAAAGAAGTGAACAGTGCTCTGAGAAACAAAACCAGTATTTCCAGAGGCACTAAAAGCTGTTCATCTGTGTCCAGTGACAGAAATTTGACACATGCTTTATATATGTAAAATAAAAATGTATACCTCATACCTTTTTATTGTGATGTTTGAGATTTCAAGACTTTTTTGTTGTTGCTGTTGTGCTGCTAGAAAAATCCAGCAGCTGGCCAGTTGTCTCTTCAATGTTCTGAAGATTCCCAGCTGATACTGGAAAGGTGGGACAAAGGGAAGATAAAGCAATGTGCAACTCAGCATTGCATCCCACTGTTCCCTGCTGGTCTCAGTTTGAGGCCACATATTTAAAGACAAAAACCTTGTTGTCTTCCTTTCCTGAAATGGGAAACCTTTTGGTTTTTACCTTTTGATTTACAGCTGATTTTATTTCTGATTTACAGCTTAGAGGCACAGATGAGCCTGGAGCAAACCTCCTGATTAGAGGAGTCCCACAGATGAGCCTGGGAAGTTTCACCAGGGCTGAGATCAATCCCATCAGGGGGGTCAGGGCTGCATTAGCCAATGCAATTTAATTAGACTTGTGGCTAAGTGAAAGTGATTTTGGGCCACGGGACAAAAGGAAAAGGAATGTTAAGGCAAGGGAAGAAACACTAATTTCCTCCCCAGGAATAGCAGGTCTAATTTCCTCCCCAATAACACCACTTCTAAGCATGGTGTCAGGAGCATAATGGAAAGATTCAGCAGGAGGCAGAGGTCAGGCACAGGGTCCCTTGGAAGGCTGAACTGGACACTCCCCCTGCTGCAGGGCTGCTCTGTGGGCTCTAATTTCCATCTCTGCTTTCTTTTTCTATCCCCATCCTCGGGCCCAGCTGGCAGGCACTGGCAGCATGCCAGAGGACTGGCTCTTCCCTCCCTGAGGTCAGCACAAAACGCTTCCCCAACACAAACAAGGGCAGGTCCAGCCTGCCCTGAATGAGCTGTGCTCCTGCAGCTGGCACTGCCAGCAGGTCCCTGCAGGGCTGATGCTGCTCCAAGCAAAGGCAGTGCTGCCACACACATCTCCCAGCCCCCTCTTTCTCTTTGTTTTGAAAAATGACAATGAGTTCACACAAAGCCTCAATTACAAAAGATTATGGGCTTCAATTTAGTGTGTGCTGTAAAGTTGTATTAAACGATCAAATGCTAATGAGGAGAAAGGCTCTTCTAGAGAAATAAGGAATTAGCATAAATTAATAGAGTTCCATATGTGCAAGTTTTATGGGGTAACAAAGTATCTCATCATAAAAGCATAAATATTTAATTTAATTCTTGTTGAGGCCAGTACACAGCATTAAAGTCAGCACAGAAATATGAATTAAAGTGTGAGAGTGAGCAAAGTGCCACCCAGTTCAGGTTCACAGGGAGGTCACTGTCATGGCTCTGTTGTTCTTTTTCTCTGTTTTCCAGCTTCACAGTTTGAGGCCAGGTCCAAATGGCAAAGCAACATGTGCATGGCCTCGTCTGCAGTCCGGGGAGACTTCTGCTGCCTTTCCTTGGTGTGTTACCAAGTTCCTCAGCTCTGCCCAAGAGTGTATCTGCTGGTTAACACTGGATCTTTCTGCTCCTACAACTGAGGGAAAAGGCTTCAGAGGCATTTTCACAGTACTTCCACAGCACCTTCTTCCCCAACCATGTGGAAAAGAGCTGCTGCAGGTATAAATTGAGTTGAATTTGTGATTTACATTCAGCCTTACAGTGTATTTCACATTAATGCTGTGAATGAGTTGCTATAATTAAGATTAATTTTACTGAGGTAAAAAGCAAGCTCAGTCCTATCTGTTACCTTCCTGAACAGCTGTGGCACAGATTAGCATAGGCTGCTCCAGCCATGCTCTGCACACACAGGGAAGGGTCTTTGTGCCACTGTAATAAACATATGGGGCTCTTGGGCTGGATTTTTCTTGTACAACCCGATTTGTGGGGCTCAGGAGAAAAGCATGTTCCAGTCCTGCTGTATTTCTCATGATCTAGTGTTGCATTGCTAGAAGCATCTCTCCTCAGCAGTGCACGTGTGTTCATGGGGCGTGTTTAATGTGTTTACCTTCTCTCCTACAATCATGTAAATATGTCGGTGTCTAAAGGGGCAAGTTCATTTTTACTCATTAATCAGAATATTTGTAGCCAACATTTGGATGTCTGTATTTTGCTGTGTTCTGTATTTAGGTAATACTAGGTAATTCTAATCAGAAACTGTACATGTGAGTATTTGTATGCTTGATACTTGAGATAGATAATTGTGGTTTTGAAAGGAGTTTCCTCTGATTATCATCTTACATTTTGCAGTAGAAATATGCAGCAAACTGTTTAAATCCATGGTCACAGGCAGATATGTCACCTTCCAAGTCTTTTAGATCTTACTTAATCATTTTGTTAATAGGATCTTTACCACCTTCCTATTTGCTGGGCTTCAGGAAATAAGGCTTTTCCCTAAGTGTTCCATTTTGGATTCACTTCTTTATTAACATGGTACTCCAGGGCAGGGATCCCATCAGGCTAAAGGCAAGCTGGAGACTTGTCCAGCAGGGAGAAAAGGCAATTCCTTTTGGAGCACAAAGCCATTGTATAACTGGTGGATATGGATCTAAGAATCCCACTCAAACCTCTCTGCTCTGGTGCATATTACATCAAGGAGAGCTGGTTTTCAATGGCCTTAGAGATCAGTTCTGGTATTTCATCAGAGAAAGAACACAACTCCTTTCTGCTGATGCTTTGATTGATCTGAGTTGTTGTGCTTGGCTTCAAAGGAGGAACTGGACTTGACTTAGCAGAAGAGAAACCAGGTCTGATATTAATGCCAATTACACCATGTGGACCTGCTCACTGTCCATTGGTTTTCTGCTCTGATTTTGGCTTTTTTGAAGCAGTCCTGGACCAGGAATGCCCGTGCTGTGTCAGTGGTGCCACAGTGATCTCTAGGAGAGCACGTTTCTCTTTGGAGATTTGAGATGAACTCGCTGCCAACAGGCTGTTCATGTTTGCATCTTCGCCTTGCACCAGCTGAAACTAATTCAAATTAGTCCCTTTTGAGAATCATTATGTCAAGAGATCTGTCTTGCATTGCAGAGCCTCGGAGGGCACAGGAAATGTCAGTCCTGTTCAGAGCACACTCCTGACACTTGGTGACTTTCTGCCAGGTTATGTGTTTGACAGCTGTTCTGGGGTGTGTGCTCCCAGCCACTGGCCTGACAACCATCATGAAGCCAATTACAGTCACAGGCAATTAATGTTCCCCTCCTCGGGTTCTCATGGAAATGATAGCATAATGCAGAGAATCAGCAAAATCTGTGAAATCTGTGACCTTTGGAAACAGAAGCCTGAGATGGGAGCTGGGCTTGCATCTACATCAACTGTGTCCAATTAAGCTTTTAAGGCATGGCAGGGGAGATGGAAAATTACATGTTTCGTAAAAGCAACGCCAACAATTTTTTTCCTGTCACTTCCAAACACAATAGCTTCTGGTTGACCTGAAAATACCAGCCCTTTCCCCACGCTCTCCCTGCATCAGTTACTCAAATCTCATGGTTAGTCTCCTCTAACAACAGCTGCAAATTGATACAGATTTTCTGTGTTGCTGTTGTGCACAGGCCTGAGTCCATCACCTTCCTCCTGCTCTGAGCTGTGAGCAGGAAACTCTACAGGGCCAGCTCCTCCCCTGGTGCACATCAGTGTAAAGCCACTGAAATGGATGGAGATGTTTATCTGCTGCCTTTGAGCTCCTTCCCCAACACGGATTTCAGCCTAACAAGGAAAGAGAAGATCCTTCCCAGGGTGCTATAGCAAATTTGCACATGTATGACTATCCCAGGGTGGGTTTTTTGGGCTTCTACACTCTAGAGAGAGACTGAAAACAAACAATGAGAACTTTCAGTTTAATTACTGGGTGACATGACTTCAACTTTTGTTTTCCCCTCTTTCCTGGCTGCACCAAAATCAGGGATGTTACTCTAGTTCAAGCTGAGGTAGAGGCATCTCTTTCTGTCCTGGTCACAGGGGGTCATGGCTTTTCTATTTGCCTCTGTAAATCTGTGTGAATGGCCCATTTCTGGCATGGGCACGAGCAGAATCAATGTGCACAGGTCCAGTTTACCATGCAGAAAGCCAACAAAGAGAGCTGTGAGCAAATAGCTTGGAATTCAGGAGTTCCCAGCAGAGAAATTGTGACACCAACACTCGGAGTTCAGATGTTTCACCTGCTTTACTCCAGATGCAGAGAATTTGTTTATCTACTTTGAGAAGAACAGGAAGTTGCCATGAAGCAAAGTGGGATTTTAGGCCAAAATATTTGCAGAATAATGGATCTAGAATGATGTCTGGATAAAGCAGGCTGGGGTCTTGCCTGTGTCGTTTTAAGGTTTTTCCCATCAGGTCTCACAATAAAATATGCAAACAGAGAAAACAGAAATTTCAATATATTTTTTAAATTTCACAGCCTTCAGTTCAGCTCTGCAATTCTTAAGAATCCTGGTTTTAATTTGTTAGGTTGGGTTTTCTCATTGCTTAGCACTTGCCATAGGATACATTGGTCTGATCAAGCCTGTTCCTAAATTATCCTCTGGCTCTTCAGGACATAAAATGCCAGGATGAGGCTTGCAAAGCAGATATTTCTGAACAGTTATCAGTGTCTTTTTGAACATGAGTATGTAATTTTGGGGGGAATCTCTGAGGTTACATGGTTTAACCTTCCCAAAAGCTTTTCCTGGGGTGTGTAAGACATTGCCTGCCCAGTGCAGGAGGTTTGTAGTACTTTAGGCTTCAGCTTGAGCCTATTTAAGCCAAATGCAGAGTTGGTTGGCTGCTTCTAGCAGCCTTATGCTGAAATATTTCTCCTCTTTAATAATAAAAGTGAGAAGGAAGGAGCCTGAACTATCAGAAAGGGCTGTTTGAGTGCCATGTGTGTGGGCAGAGTGATACATGACCCAAAAGAGACTGCCAAGAAATCCCCCCTGCACATTTCCACAAACACAGGGTAGAGTGAAGCATTTTCCCCTAAACCCAAGCCCATACCAGTTTGGCAAGTCAGTTTTGATGTTAACTGAGAAGGAAGGGCACTGAGTGAGGAAGGGAAGTTTATTTTTGTGTGCCCATAGTGCTGTGATCAGTGAGGTTGCAGATATTTGGAGCATGGATATTCCCACTGGTACAACACTGGTGGCTGCTTGGTGCCCTTGGGCCACAGATGTTTGGTCCTGGTGTTGATGTCCAATATGTCCAGCTATTGAGGCAGATGGTGAGCAGAAAAATATTCCTGGACTTTTGGAAATATACCACCCTGGAGCCCAGCAAGAAAGACAGCTGAAATTGGAAAATAATGTAATAGAATATTTTATTTTTCACAAAAGACTTTAAGGCTGGGAAGACTGCCATTTCTGAAAGGGCACTTTGGCTGACTTCCCCATGTTCTGCACTGCTTTGCAATGACCCTCCCTTTGCAGCCCTTTCCTCTTTTAGACTGAGACAGAGGTTTGCACTTCATTTGATACACATACACACACTCACAAGCCAGCAGCCACTGATACTGAATTTGTAGCCTTATTAAATTAAAAAGTTTAATGAAGAATTTTGCTCAGTCTTTCTGTGGCAAAGGACAAAAACAACTTTCTGCCAGAGTGAAATGTCTGCTTTCTTTGAAGGTGTCTCCATTCAGCCAAGGTTCCACCAGTCCTCTCTCCAACAGCAGAGGAGAAAAGAGACAAGGGAAGAACTGTAAGAATCTTGATTCATAGAAGACTCAAAGATTTTGTTATGTTCATGAAACTACACAAAAGCCAACAGGATTGGTTTCCATTTACTGATAGGAAAACTATGCTAAATTTGTGCCTCAAAATTTTTTTCAGGGCAAATATAATGGCATTCTAATACACTAATTTGTTTTGTAATTAATAGCTTTCTGGAGGGATTGAGCTATTTTTTTGTATTGGGAGTGGTGGGGCTGCACTTCCTTCTCCCCCCTGCAATGGTGTAATTCCAGTGCTACTGGAAGGAGATGAATTGCTTGGAGGTTTTTCCCATTACAAAAAAAAAAAAACAAAAACCCCTTTTCTGTTTCAGTGTTATGAATTCACTTTGAGGCAAATTCTTCTTTCTGTTTCAGTGTTATGAATTCACTTTGAGGCAAATTCTTTCCTGAAAGATAAGGCCAGGTCCTTGTCTTCTGAAGAGAATAATGGAGAGAGAATCATTGTTCCTGTAATTTCTACTTGTTTTGGGTTCCTGAGATTCAGTAATCAGGCAGGATGGAAAGGGAGCTCCAAGCACACCAGTTATGATAAACAACCTCAGTGGGCTTGGAACACTTGGCAGGTGAATTTGCTGAGCTCTGTCCAGGGATGATGCTAATGGGAGCTTGAGGATAAGCAGCACCAATGAACTAACTGAAAGTTCATGTGCAAAATATATTTGTCAGTTCTGTTTCCAATAAAAGTCATATTAAAAAACATTCCAGATAATTTATATGATTTGGAGTTCAGCTTGGGCATAGATTTAACACCAAATTTTGGGTGAAATCTCAAGGATAGTTTAATTAATTTCAAAGTAGCAAAATTCTGCAATACAGTGAATGGTAACTAATTGCTGTTTGGAAAAACAACAACAAAAAATAGAATTAATAAGTGAGGAAAATAAGTAATTTTAGTGGAGTAGTACTGGGCACACTCCAATAAAAACACCTAGTTTCTAAAGACTATGAAACCCTGTGCTCATAACAGATGTTTAAATATTTTACCACTGGAGTTTACATTTTTTAGTTTTTCCTGAAGGACAGACTCCTCTTGAGACAGAGAATCATTGCTTGAGGGGTCACACATATGGTTTTCAAATGTGTCTGAGACCTTTTTCACCTGGAACTGCAGTGATGTTTTTAAGTTTTACAGACTTCTAAAAAATTTCTACTACAGGAAATACAAACATGCACATCTATATGATGTTAGCACAGCTATGAACTACATTTAAGCAGACCAATGCCTTCCAAGTGCATCCTTAACATTAACAATTTATTTGGGGTTCACTGACATACGTATAACTATTCCTTTTTGTATCTGGGAAAGTGTTGCTGACATGAAAGGCGTTGTTTAAATAAAAGAATATAAAATTTCTGCTCTATGTTCAAAGTAGACCAAATAGTTTCTAACTGCAATGACTATCAGCTATTCTTGCTACTTATTGTGATGCACATAAGTGCTTTGCACTAAAGGATATGCTCAGTTCAGTACAGAGGGATTTACATGTGTGTGGAAACTTCCAATAAAAGTTAATATGTATTTATAGAAATCCCTTTGCATAGGGATGAGACTATATTTTGAGCCTTCACCATCTGGTCTGTCCTCTAATGATGAACCCAGCACCATAATATTCAAAATCCACCTCTTCAAATAGAGCTCCACCTGCATTTCTCCTTTATAGAGAAACTTGCCTCTGTCCTGTTTACTGAGAGCAAGGTACTCTGAACAATTCTGAGAACTGCTATTTTTCCTTGCTGCTCTGATCCCAGGAAGCCCAAGAACGGTTGATGCAGTCACAATATCAAAATTTAAGCTTAGTGTCCCTCAGAAATGGAGCATGAATATTCAGAGAGCTGTGCTGTGAGCAGGGCTCTGTTAATGATGTGTATTTTGCTCTGATGCTGTCAGCCTCGTTTCCTTACAGAATTACAGAACCTGCTCTGTTTTTGCTGTGATTCTGATGATAATATAAGTTTAATGGCTGACATGAAAGGGTAAGAAAGGGGAGATTTGTTTAGCTGCTGAAACCTTACAGCCTAATATCACTACCTGATGCCTTGCAAGAAGCAAGGAGCTAAGCAGCATCGCGAAAGCACCTGCGACTCTAACACACAGTGACAGAAATGCTTAAATATGTATGCACACGTCAGAGAGGGCTCATTTCATTTCTACCTCTCTCTCGGGCTTTTATCAAGGCTGGCAAAATTGTCAGGAAGGAACAATAGTGAGGAATGGAGCTGAGGCAAGACAGCTGTTTGTGGGGCTCTCCCAGAGGTGCAGCATTCCCCGCTCCCCTCGGCGAGGCAGTGCCGCAGCAGTGTGGGATTGCTGGCAGAGGGAAGTGGATTTTTAATGTGCTCAGAGCTGTCTGGAGGCTGTTATCTGTCATGCTGGCACAGACAGAGTGATCTCCCAGAGCTGCACTGAGCACCTTTCCGAGCACATCACTCCTGTCCCGCGTAGTGATGTGGCACTTAGGAGAAGTCTGGTGCACTTCCTGCCACCTTGCAGTGGGTTTAGGAAATTTGGAGATGAGGAATGAAGAGTAGGTGGCTTGGAGTTGCTTTAAACTTCTTGTTTGCCCTTTCCACTGTGAATCCCCACTGACCCTGGCCAACAGCAAGGGTATCACTGCAAATCTCAGGAGCACAAGTTCAGGCCAGAGCAGTGGGGGTGGAAGAGATAGATGGCATACTGCATGCAAGGAAGGTGCTATTTCTCCTTTTTAATCTTCTTTTTCTTTGCCTCATCTGTTAATCTTCAGAATCCAGAGGAAGCAAAAGTCTCCCAGCCCTGTCCCCTGTAGGGACACAGTGATGGATTCCCAGGGGCTTCCCGCAGGACTGCAGGGAGCAGAAGCAGCCAATGGCCAGTAAAGCTGCTGAGGTGAGTAAGAGCTCTCCACCCAACTGCACCCAATCCTCCTCCTGATTTCTGTCCCTCTGTCTGCTGGATGCAGAGGCCACCCTGCCAATTCCCTGGCTTGGAAATTAAATATTCAAGCTAAGCATTTTCTGAGGGCGCTAAGGGATTTAGACACACAGTTTTCATTAATTTTAATGGACAATACACCTAAATTACCTGCTGTGCTTGGGAGAGTCTCAGCTTAAGGTTTTATTTATTATTTATTGAATATTCCCTGAGTAAACAGAACTTAGTAGCACAAAGATGATCTGGCAAGAAGAACAGTCTTAAAATGTAAGCAATTATTCATGCAATTATACTGCATCACTCATTCTTTTTTATTATTGTTTATATTACTGTAGCACCTTGAGCCCCACAACAGAGACGAAAGTCTCTCCATCTCAGCTTCTGTTTGAACACACATTAGGAGCCAAACTCCATCCTAAGAGCTTCCAATTTAAATGGATAAGGAAAAGCAAACTGTGAGAAAGGCAAGTGTGGAAGGGAAAAGTTTGCTTGTCCAAGGTCATCCAACAGATTGTCAGTAGAAACAGACCCAAACCCCAGGTATCTTAAACTCTTTGGACAGTTTGGCCCCACTGCTTCTCTTCTTCAAATAACACAGACATACACTAAGTCCTGCTCTCTGGTTCTTTCCTGCTGGGTTTCACTAGTTCTAGTAAAACCATTCTCTTTTTTGCCTCTTCAGCATTCTCATTTCCAAACCATCAGTTTCATTTTGGCAGGCCTAACATTACAGGGGAAGAAATATGTACAGGTTCAGAACACAAAGCTCACATGTTGTTGGATTTCCTTAACTGGACCCATGGAAACAGAGTGCAGCCTGACAGTTTTATAAATCATAAATCTTTAGCGACCTCTGCAAAGAACCAAATAAAGAATGAAAGTCCAAAATACAGCATAACAAATATGAATATTGGATTCAATTTGGATCTAGTTAGTGGTTTAATTGCTTCATTCTCACCCATGGTGCTGGTGTGGGGAGACTGGGTGTCATCTCTTCCTTCCTGATGGAACTTTGGTAGTTCTTACAGAATCCCTGTACAAGCAATGTCATCCTCAATCAGGAAACGAAACTCTTGGGGGAGAGGCCATTAGCTGAGGCAGGAGGAATTGTTCCCTATATTCTCTTACAGGGAAGTCAGGAAAGAAAAATCATCCTTCCTGAGCCTCTTGCCTGCTGGTTCCTACCAAGAGAGCCCTAACCTGTTTCTGGCTGTGTGGATATATGCTGCACGTCAGGCTTTACTGCACCTCCGGCGCTCCGTGCAGGGTAAGTGCCCTGCCTGGTTATTGACCTCCCTTTGCAAATGGAGCCCTGCTGAGCAAGGGGAGGCTTGGCTTGTGTCCCTGAGCCCCTCACAGTGCTGTTGGATGTGTTCATCCCCTTCCCAGGTAGCTCAGTGACAAAGCAACTTGTCACATCCCCCTGCCACAGAGGAGGCCGTGGGCTGGGCACCTCTGCAGGCACAGCCTGGGTAAGAAGCACAGCCAAAAGGCAGCCTCAGAACAACTGAGTGTGCAGGAACCTTTTTCTCATTTACTTGCATTTATTCTGCATTCACCAGTGCAGATGTGACTGTATTTGCACAGGATGTGCCTCAGCAGGGTGGTGATTTGGCCGCCACAATGTCAATTGAATAATGTTAGCACTTGTGTCAGGAGCCTTGTGCTCCTCCTGGGTAAAGACAAGTTCTCTCTTCTGTACAACACCCCTGTGTAAATAAAGGTTGCAGTGAGCTTATCCAGTTATCCAGTGAGCTTTTGCCTGCCCACTGGATAATACCCCAGGAAACAGAGGTGGTCTAATCTCTCTCTTAGGTTTCTGGTATGACTTTGGGAATTTTCTGTGAGCTTTGGTCTTCTTTGGGAATTTTCTGTGAGCTTTGGTCTTCTTTGGGAATTTTCTGTGAGCTTTGTCCAAGCCTTTCTCATGGGCACAAGGGATATCTATACTCAGGGAGAGCTGTGCATCACCTTCCAAGTGCAGCACAGTGCCCTTTAACCCATCCTTCTGCTGCAGGGCTGAATGATGACTCGAAAGGATACACTTAAAACCTTCCTTCCATCAGCCACCTGTGACTGCAGAGTTTTCAGGGCATTGGCTGAATGCTTTCTGATGTTATCCATCAGGAATCACGAATAACTGCCTGTTGGAGAGGACAGACGTCATTCTTTTCACATCCACATGCCAGAGACATGCCAGAGACAAGTGCACATCAGCACAGTTACTATTTTCTATTTCCTTGTCTGCAGATTTTGGCTGGATAGTTGAACCTGTAATTCTTTGGCATCGTTGCATGTTATGTGTGCCAGGATAAGATTTGGTACCTGAAGTTGCTTTGTTCTGCCCTCCCTTTCCCACACGTCCTCCTGCTGGAATACAGTTGTGGGATGGGACTGCACCCCTTGTTTCATTTGCTGTGAGTGTGGTACCTCTCTCAAGGACTCAAAGGGGGGAGGTGCAGTTCTCCTGCCTCCTGTCTTTATTGTTTATTTATAGTTAATTTCAACAATTTCAGTTTTAGGAAGGATGTGATTCACAGAAAGCCTGTTTATACCTCAGTGTGGAGCTGAAGGAACTAAGTTAGCTAGAAAAGATGGAAGAGAAGGAAAGCAGAAAAAAATTGCCAGTGGAAAAGAGTTTCCAGAGGCTCCTCCACCAGAGCTCTTCCACCCTTTGGCAAGGCAGAGCATAACCTTGGTAAGCCATTTCTGAAGCCTCCTTTGCTTTTAGCTGACCTCTAATGTCTTTACCCTGCAAGAGACACAAAAGCAGAGGGTGCCATTGCTGTTCCTGAAGGCACTGGGCAATCTCAGTGCTGCACTGCAGAAACTTAATAATATATTTCCAAATATCAGTCACTGAGATCTCATTTAAGTCATTCTTTCCCAGGTCTCCACCCCATTTTCTATCAAATAGTTATTTCTTGAATTGAACAATTAATAAGTAATGGTCAGATCTGTACTGATCTCATAATACTCTGTAAACTTTTGAAGACTATTTCAATTTATATTTCAACAGTGCCTTAGGAGAAGGTTTGGTCCTGCATAGAGACAGCCTTTTGATATGAGCAGAGTCTCATCATCAGGCAATTAAATCAGATGACTAGTGAGAGGCAGGAGAAGGACAGAGGCTGAAACAGGAATAATGGATCAAATCAAACTAATTCAATGTGGGCCCTTTGCAGAACTGCTGCTGGATTAAATGGGGATCTGCAGACCCCAGAAATCTGGCAGAGTCATAAGTGTTCAAAAAACCTTTCAATATCTGTCCCTGGTCCAGGTCAGAGGAGACATGTAGGAACAGTTCACAACAAATCTTTTTGAATGGGAGAAGTCCATAAGCCACTCAAATACTTCAGCAGTCATTTTGCCTTCTCCTACAATGGCCCAGCAGTAACAGGAGTAACTTGAAAGCCAAAGTGCAGTGCTGGCCTCCCACCCTCCTCTCCCACTCCCCTCCAGCTGATGGCTCAGAGGCAGCCTGGCTTTCAGCTCTGCTGCCAGTCTCCCTCCTCGGGGTCTCCAATGGTGCCCCAAAGCAGTCCCTAATCCCCAAATTCACTTATGTTGCTTTTCCCAGCTGTCCAGAATGAGCCCTCACTCCTCACGGGGATGTTTCCATTCCCTAAGGCTGGTGGAACCCCACAACACCTGCCAGCAGCAGCTGTGCCCCTTCCAGGACAGGCCAGAGGACACTGAGGAAGGAATCCTGTGGGCACCTACTGCCTCACCTGCCCAGATTTCTGCCCAGTTTTACACAGGGAGAAATGCAAAATTATTACACTGAAAGGCCCACTGAACTTTTTCCTTTTCAACCAACAGCTCACTATTCAGGGAACCTCAGCATGAGGAATGGAACAATCTTTCCTACTGTCTTTTTTTTTTTTTTTTTTTTTTTTGTCTGTCTCCAGGAAGCACCCATGTCACAGGGATGATCTCTCTCCCTTGGTAAGAGAATAATGTTTGGTGCCATTTCTCTCCTATGCCCTGCGGGAAGCAAGAGCAGGATTTGACTCAGATAAAAGTCTGAAATGACCCTTGTAAAAGCAAGGAACCATGCTGGCTTTCAGAGTAACAGCAGGATGGATAAAGTGCTTGTCAATACGTCAGGTCTGTGGATTTCAATATTTCTCTCTGACTTACAAATCACTTTTCAGGTAGGCTCAGCACTCTGGTATAGGGCAGAAATCACAGTGAGGTCATAGAAGCCACCAATTACAAAAGCTCTCTGAACTCCTGGATGGAAAAAACCTACTCCTTTTAAAATGTGCATGCTCAGAATGCCCTGGGTGGAGGTCCTGTTTCACTTCACTGCTCTGCAGTATACAGGAGGCAAAATATTGCTCTGTGTGAAATGTCTCTTTGGAGGCTTTGTGTACCAGGGGGTGACCATCCCCAAATACTCAGGGTTTGAAAATTAACCCCTCCTGGTTTGTGTGTGCATGTGTTTCCTGTTTCTTTTGCATGGAATGGAGAGATGTCTGTGCTTAATCCAAATCTCACATGAGAGAAGGAAGCATAAATCCTTTACCAGTGTTAAAGAAGCCAAAATAAATGGAGTTCTAGAGAGAATACCCAGGGACTGGGGTGTGAGTGGGACAAGTTCACTGCTGGGACTGTTGGCCCACAGCATAAATTATGAAAGCTGGGCTCTTCCTCTGCCATGCCCTAGATCCCACATTCTTTTGGTTGTGTCCATTGTTCTCTTCATATCTTGTCTTGCCCTATATTTTTGCTTTTTATGTAAAGCCTTGCTAAAAGAAAAAAAATCTCAATTTTATAAGGGAAAGCAATATATGACAGTTCTATTCCAACCATTATCTCCCAAAATAAATTAGAAAAAAAATGCCTCCCTTCTGTCACACAGCAACTTCCAAACTGTTACTAACAGCAGACAGAGTCTATAAATCATTCCTAAATTGCCTATCAGGCCACAGTTGGGCTTTTATCTACAAAATAAAGTAGGGCAAATATATAAGGTCTATAAAGTTTAAGGACATAGTATTTACCATTGGTAATTAAAACCCAAGTGCTCCACAACCAGCACACTGTCACAGTGGACTCCAGGCTGGTGTGAGTGGGCACAGCTCCATTAGGCACAACGAGGCATCTCACATTAATTTTAGCTGAAGACTTGTTCCTTACACATCTTATTCTGCTACCAAAAGACCAGGTGGTTCTTTCCTTCCTTGCATTCTATAATCCCAAATTGATTTCAGTGGGACCATTTGAGTTACAAGGTACAGCTCAGAGTGAGTGGGGATGGTTGTACTCGGGGCCTTCGTGTGCAATAGATTTGGTTTTAAAGCCTATAAAAACAGGCATTTTTCTTTACATATTCTCTTCAAGGACTATAATGCAAGTAGTTATAACTCTTCACACCATTTCTCCTTCTTTTATTTCAGTGATAATGGCAACAAACAGAAATAGTCCTAATCATGGAACGAGACAGTGCAATTGGCTTCCTCAGGAGTTCATCCCACAAAAGGGTTAAGGGAGTGTGGTGATCCCTGTCCCTTGCTGGGACACATAGCGTGCTAATGTCAGATTTCTGAAGTCACACTGCTCTGTCAGCTCGCTCCCTGTCAAGCAGGTGCTGAGTGAAAAGTTATTCAAGGATGGTGTTATGTACCCTTCATGAATTATGCATCTTAAACAAACTTACATGATCTGAAGCACTCAAGTGGAAGCCTTTTAGCTGGAAGCAGGCCACTGGAGAGCTTAGCTACAGATCTCCAATAATGGTTTAAAGCAGCTCTCTGCAGTACACTGCTCTCCTTCCCTCTTGGACTCAGTGGCCCATGCTTCACTCCATTGGCTTCTGCAGCTGCATTGGGGCTTCTGAAATCCCTGTAGGAAAAGCCCATCTTAAAACATCTTCAGTGGTTAAAAAGGCTGTGTGGCTTTCTGCAGGGGCTTTGTCTTCTGATGGGCTGCCTGCCTGAGTTTGATTTTGAAAGATTGAGAAGGAGAGACAAATTCTGCCAAGGTCACTGTTTTCTTTTCCTTTCATGAAAAGATAGTGAATGCTGTTTTAATATTTGCTTTCAGTGAAAGGGAATCTTGCTGTGTCTTCATTGCAGCTCTGAGCTGGTTGGGGAAGTGTACTGTGTCACCTAATCAGCCTCTGACAATATTACCTGGCACTAATTAATTGTTTCCTCTTCAGAATGGATTACTTGGGTGCAAGATATGGCATTTCATTTCTGATCCTCTGATGATGTTAATCTGGTGGGGAGATGGGTGGACTGCCTACTTACACTCCATAAACCACAGATTTTCAGCACCTGATGTTCCTCAAGGAGAGAGAAAAATTAACTTTCATTTATTTAATTCAATTTGACTTTATCACTCTGTGAAGCCAGGCTGGAAGAGGGCTGCCTTGTCTAGACACTCAGTTATGGTTTCCTCCTGGATTCACCACTAAACTTGTGTTGGATGAGGCTTTGTTCCACTCAGAGCTCCCCAGGTTGTTGTAAGGTGCTGCACAGAGAGCAGCAGCACACAAGGCAGGATGTTACAGCACAGTTTGTTACAGCCTGGCTCCAGGAGCTCAGTCCTGGGACTCAGGCTGTGCTGGTTAATCCCACATCTGGCTGCTCCCTTGTTTCTCACGTGTTTCCTCACCCCTCTGTGCAGAGAGCAGCCACACCTGGTAACCAAGGACACTGTTCATCCCAGCTGTCCCCACCCTGTGCAGTCACAGGCAGTGGGAACGTTGCTACTGAACTTCTATGGGATAGAAGCAAGTCCATGTGCATTGATCCCACAGTGGCAACAGGACAGCTGCTGCCTCCAGAAGAAGCCTGGGGTGGGCAATCCCTTCTCAGGTGTTGGTTGGTGTGAGGGAGGGATCTGGGATCTGACCAATCCTGTGTGGCCAAATCCCCCTGTTCCTGATCACCCTATAAAGGTTTAAAAGGGTGTGGGTACTTTCCCTACACTTTCAGGTGCCTTCTCTGACCTTTTTGTGTCTTCTGGCCCTGCTTCTTCCTACACAATGGAGCAAGAGGCAAGCCCTGGTGTAAAAGGTCAGGTTTTAATTTAATTTGGTTCAGCAGTGCTGTGGCTGAAGTTCTTTGGGATCCATGTGGCTTTCCATGGTAAGAAGTCAATAACCCTTGGGCAGTGGCTTCCTTGGAGGAGCAGCTTTGTGGGGCCTTGAGAATACAAACTGGAGATGTGAAACTTCATGCAAACAGCTTTGCATATGTCTGGGAATAAGGATATGTTCAGAATAACTCTATTCTTTCATCACTACTTTTGAGGAACTGGTATTAGTAGGTTAAATTTTTACGCAGCCTTTTTGAAGGAGTATCATTTCCATCTGGTCAAGAATTTTGTGAATAAAATCTTCATGGGTGTTTTGAAATTAGCAGTAGTTAAAAAAAAAAAACTTTCCAGACACTATTTTCCCTTTTTCTTCTGTTTCTGGTTTTAAAGGATGGTGCTACAGCTCAGCAATTTTAAGGTTCTGGTTTGAGAAACAAAAGGTTTGGAAAACAGGATTCACTACTTATGCTGTAAATTTGCTGGACTGGGTTTGTGCTTTCCCCTCTATCCTCAGTGAAATTATGGGGACTGCACTTAAAAACTGACATTACTTATGAAAATCACAACTTATGCCTTGCCTGTGTGCACATTTAACAGACTTTTTTTTTTTTTTTAGGCTTTGTATAGTCACAAAAATTATTTTTCCTTCTAGTCAAACTTTCTTGAAGTCGAGTTTCTTTGTGGGTGCTGCACCCTCAAGTGTGATGGGGGCTGCTGCATTTCTGGTGTAATTAGCCTTTGTTATTGCAGTTTTGACTGAAGGACATAAAGAAATTGTCTAAATGTTTCTATTGAGTGTGCTGAGTGGCTGAGGAAATGCATATGCAGGAAACTGCATATCCAGCCTCTATGAAATATGACTTAAACTTCAACACCTTGAACAAAAGTGAATGACATAGGGACAATTCAGGTTTTGAGACTCAAGATGCACCACTTTCCTCCACGTTTCCAAAGTAAATCTGAGCTGGTCCAGCTGGCCAAGCAAGGTTTAATTGCCAGCATGTCCTTAAGTGGAGGCTGAGCTTTATTGACTGCGAATGTTTTTTTAAAACAGTCAGAAGAACAAAGGAGCTCAGTTTGACCCTGTGAGATCCCCTTTTAATCAGAGCTTTGATCAGCCTTTTCCCCACAGAGCTGGAAGACATCCTCCCTGGCATGCAAGCAGGCTCCTTTTGGGCTGGAGCACAGCACAGACACCCAGGGAGCAGCAGCTCTGGGGGGCTCTCACTGCACCAGCTCTGCCCTTTGCTCACCCTCATTGCCATTTCTGAGCATTCACATCCTCAGACAAGGATTACAGCTATAAAATCTGTGTGAACCAAACCATTTGGATAATGAGCCTGCGAGTAGAATCCAGAGGACTTTTTGAAGTGGATTTGAAAAGTCTGATTTTCTCAGCAGTAGTTGTAGTAAAAATACAAATAAGAATTTTGGAAAGCAATTACTGCAATTATTTAAGAGTGGCAGTAAGTTGGCAAGCCTTTAATTTTTTGAGAGGAATCTGGTACCCATATTGTCAAAAGATTTGTTTACTTATAGAAGGGGAAACAAAGAAATGGCAGTGTTTGTCATTGTGAGTGTGACTTGGCCTTGCTGTCCCTCACTGATTCCCCCCTGATCACAGTTGTCCTGCTTTGACATTTTCCCTTGGATGCTGTTCATTTCTGCTTAGTGCTGGCCACTTATGAAAAGGTTAAAGTCATTTCTCCAGCTGTACTTTGACCAAATTCTGTTTGGAGGCTCCATGAGCCAGGCTGTGGCCAGAGCCCCTGGTGGGACATTTGCACCCAGGTGGGAACCTCAGCTTTGCTGAGACCACAATTTGACCTTTTAGCTGAATGCATCATGTCCTTTCTTATTTCATCCTGCTCGTGCTCCCAGAGCCAGTTAAGTCATTATGACAGACATTAGAAAGCCAACCTACAGCTAAATCATCACAGCAAATTTAATGGAAAGTGTAATTATATAATGAAATTAGGTCCCAGTGCCCTGTTACCTGGCTAATCCCACGGAACAGCGTGGGGCTGCTCCTCCCATCTCCCTTGGACATTAATGAGAGTAAGCCTGCAGTATTCTTCTGAGTGTTTCATTGGGTTTTTTCCTTCAGATAAAATTCTAATTTAAAACCAGCTAGTCTAGGCTTATAGGGTAAGAAAAAAAAAGTATCCATAAGACCAAAAAATTATTCTTAATTCTCACCAAAGGGTATAAGTAAATTTTTAAGGATGTAAAGTGTCCCTGGTCTAACTTGGAGGGCCTCAGTAAAACCATTCCAAAGTATCTTTTAAAACCAACTCACTGAATTGCATTAAATCTCTGAAAAGACAGTCTTATACAGAATTAGACTGGATTTAAATGAGCTTACCTTTATTCACTTTGGAAACAGAAATCAAATTATTGCTCTTTTAGTCATGAATAATGATCCCTACAAAAAAGTAAATATTATTCAACAAATTCATTTTAAGCTGGTGTCTACTTTTAATGTAGATACATTTCCCTAGTTTTGCTCTATAGACAAGCTCTACACCAAGGTAAATTTGGAATAAATCAAGGTAAATTTGGAATAAATCAGAAGTTATTTCATGATTTCAAGATTCAGGAAGACAAACTCAGCTGACCTGAGCTATGCACATTGGCTCTTGCATGGAGCAGGAGTTTGCTCCAAATGTTAAAAAATTATTCCCTCTGCAAAATACTGATGTGCACTGGTGTAACTGAGCACATTGTGCTGTTTTTTCTTGCTGTCAGCTTATTTTTAGAGCAGAATTTTTATAATAGGGCTCTTAATATTTCAATACTATTTTTTTTTCATTTCCAGAACGATTTTTTTTAATAGAGAGATAGAAACTACGTATTTATGGGGCTAAACTGGCATTCTGTCATATGATGATATCTCATCTAGGTTTTTAAAGTCCTGAACTTTGTTTTAAATTTAAGCAAACTTAATCTGTCATAATAAATCTCCTTCATTATGTATAATGTTAAAGCCTTGGCTTTACTGGGCACGTACAAATGAAAAACTGAAAAATTTTGCTAAGACCTTTGAAGTGCTCTGGGGATATCATAGTCCATTTAAATCAATAGGAAAAGAGCCAGAAAATCTTTTTTTTTAGAGGTTTTGGATTTACAAGGACCCTTAGGGAAGATTTTTTGGTATCACTGTGTTGCTGAATTACAGAAGCACTTTATAAATCTCAGCTGTTGTCTCCAGTAAAGTCTCACAGATGCAGGCTGCTGGGCTTGATCTACCCAGACTGGCTGAGTTTTACATGGAATTTTTGCAGACATTTCCTGGGAAAGGTGCTGAGCCTGCCCTGTTTCACAGGGTCTCCTGGAAGGTGGTGGCTTTCAGCTGCTGTTTCTCAGTTGGGCTGCCTTCATGCCCTCTGTCTAAACCTTTCAGCCTCTTCAGAGTTACACCTGCTTAGACTTTTCAGGCACTGAAGCAATTGCTTATTTGAGGTAGAAACCTGGTTCCCATTCACCCCAACACAGAGATGACCTTGGGTGTCAGCCCAGGCCAACTTTCACCTGGACAAGACTCTAAAATGACTCCAAACTCACCAGTGCCACAGGATCTGCCAGTTAAATGTGAAAGTTGAATAAAATCATTAGCATTTCACTGAAACACTTCGTATTTTCTAGAGAAAAATAATTAGGTTGACTTTCAGGCCTTTTATTGCTGCCTGCAAAATGCCTTGGGTTCAAGTGTCAGATATTGGTTGCAAACAAAAAAGAATAATGAAAAATAGCCACTTTTGGGACCCTATGAGTTCTTCCTGGGGATGCACAGTGCTTGAAGGAGCCAGAGCAAACCTTCTCTTGAAACTTGTAATCCAATCCTTTAACCAGGACCATTCCTGTTTTGTGACCTTTGGGAAAGGAGCTGTCCTAAACAACACATGGAGCAACCAAGAAACCAAAGAGGACTTAATTTCCTTTACTCTGTTGAAAATTACCCTTCTGTGTATCCTAGAGAATCTGGCTTGTAGGGAACCAGTCTTTTCCAGTATCCCCCTAGAAAAATCATTAAATGGTGGCTGACCTGAATGAAACAGGACACTTGATTTTTACCAGCTGAGAATTCTTTAGATGAAGGAGAAATGTGTATTTACAATAGTCTCCCCACCAGACCTCATTTATTCCTCTCAGGGTGCACCACACCCATTTTAAGATGCATTGAGCTGATTGTCTGTTTTTTAATTGCATCAGTAATATTTTATATGTGCTGAAGCATTATTAAAATTTAAATTATTTCAACAAGCTAGTAATTTATTTTCTACCTGGCAGACAGACAGTCTCTCATGCATAAGAGTAGACAAGAAGAGTGAAAGAGGCTATGTTGGATGTACTTTAAGACTAAAGCACCTTCTGCAGTCCTGGAGGGTGAAGAACAGACACTTTGATGTAGTCATTGTGGTTTATTGATCCTATTAACATTATCTTGTGGTAAAATCAATGCTGGAGTTTGTCTTGCAGGAGACATGTAAATGAGAAGATGAAAAAGCATGCCAAGGCAAATGATTTCCTGATGGAAAAAGAGATATGAGAAGAAATAAGAGGAGGACAGGGTGTGTTAAGCACAGATAGTACCTGGGGACAGGGGAGTGAGCACAGGAGCTTGCCAGGAGCTGTCCTCAGGGACAGGAGGTGCACCTTGCAGTTGGAATGTGCTGTGCCTCCCTGTACTGCTGAATCCCTCAGTCACACAGAGCATAAAACCCAAGGATCCTGGACAGGAGAGACAAAAACATCAAAGGAAAAGCCTGGGAGTACCTTGCACTCCTCTTGAAGGGTTTTGGAGGATTTTTAGAATCAGACTTTCAAGCAACTGAAATCACAGCATTACTTGGAATAAAACAGGGGGTTCTTTTTCCCCATTGCAATTGTTGAATCTTTTCTTTCTTAATATGACCAACTCCTTGCAATCACTGTGAACTCATGCAGTCATTTGGCCAAAGGATGCTGATTTTTAAAGGGAGTTTTAAGAACTTTAAAGGAACACAGTATGTGCCCAGGGAATGAGATCTGGAGGCAGCTCTAACAGCATCTTTACCTTTGTGTGTGGCTGCAGCAGGGCAGAACCCCTCACAGACAGCAGTGAAGGCTCAGGGATGCGCCCAGGCTGACAGGGCCAGAACAAATCTGTGTTCTGTGATAGCTGAGAGTGAACATAATGAAACATCAATGTCCTCTGCATTCATTTGGAGTAAATGGTGGTTTCTTTCTTTCAGAAGTTTGGGACTTTTGTTCTTCACACACCAAGAAGTCCACCTCTATAACAATGTGTTCTTAATGGCCAATTAGTGAGTTTCCAAGCCACAATCCATATTACAGAATGACAAATTAGAAGTTTGGTGTGAGATCATTTTCCTTCTGCAGTACATTTAAATTAGAGTGGCTTCATTTGCTGGGCAGCTTGGTCAGATGAGGTGTCTTTGCATGAGTGAATGTATAACTATGTTGGTTTTTTTAAAGTTCATTTGATCTGTAAAAGATGAACTTATCCAATTCTCTGCTCTACCAGTTCAGCCAGGTTATTAATGAAAGGTAAAAAAATATTTCTGGTATAAATTTCAGTGATGATGCACAAGCTGTACATTAAATCCTCATCCCCCCAAGCCCCTCTCATCAATATTTACCAAGCCATCACCTAAAAAAGAGCTAAGGGAGAAGAGAAGAGCAGTACTGTGTGAAAAGTGTCCTGTCCCTGGCAGCAACCAGGTGCAAGTGGTTAAAAACACAGGGAAGGGCAGGTCTAGGTGTTCTCTGAGAGCTTTGGGCTATCCCTGTGCTAGGGCTTCTCCAAACTGGCACCTGGACTTCTAGGAGCAAACCTGCCTATCAGTGAGTTCCCTCTCCCCCTTTTGAATCAATTCATGTTCTTGAGCTTTAAAATGTTTTTGTCAAGAAGTTTTGTGGGCCTGTTTCTTGGGGTTTGGTTACTTTCATAGCTGCTCCCTGGCACGTTCATCAGGTTGTCTAGAGTTCCTGTTTTTATGAGAAACAGGGAATAATCTTTCCTGCCTAGTTCTGATTCACCATTCATTGTAGATTTGTATTGTGTCCTCCCTCAGTTACTTTATTTTTAATTTTAGTACATAAGAAGGGAACCCTTGTGCAGACCTTCTGCCCAGGGCTCCTGGAGCTGCTGGTGGGCTCCAGGGTGTGTATTTAGCACCTGGAGCTGCAGCCTGTTGATCCTGGAGCACACCTTGCTCTCCCTCTGAACCTGAACTCAGGCAGAATGAGGCCGTGAGCACATCTGTGTTGCAGCATCTTTCCAAGAAAAGACCCACAAACCTCCACGTTTCAGAAACCCCTCAATAACTAAACAAATAGATCAAGCCTCATTAGTAAGCACAGAGTCCATTGCCAGTTTAACATGAGGAGCAATTTAATTGGGACCTAGACTGCTTTGTGTAGCTTCGTTAATGTAATTGAGTAATACATATTGATTTTTCATAGGGCCCAAATCTTCTTTTCTTCATCTTGTCTAAGAAAGCCTGTTAAGGAATTATTAATCACATTATAATTGCTTTAAGATCTATGCTCTAATTAAAACCATAAATTCTTTATTACATCTTTATTTTAATTAGACATCCAGAAAGACAATAATTTTTACAAGAAAACTCGTGCAATCAAATTACCCCACTTAGCAATGCTTCAAAGGGCCTGTGCTTAGGACACACAGACTCCAATAGGACTTTGTAAATGAAGACATGCATGATTCTAGTCATAATCAGAGTTAAATGTCCCCTGAATATAATTAAGTAACTTTACAAAAAGATCTTCTCTATGCAACAAAACTGGGTTCATCCACAGGAGTCAGACTTTACTTTTTCTTCTTGTTTTTCTTTTGTCTTTCAAAAATGTAGGCTCCGAGAAGCATGCTCTGAAATTTTAAGAGCCTAATGAAAGGTTTAAAATATAATCCTACTGTAATGAAAATAAGCTCATTACCATAACCTCCTTCTGGTATTTTCTTTTGGGTGTCTTTGTTCCAGCTGTGATAGGTATTCTTTGGTTGCCAGAAGGAATTAAAAATAAACATATTTTCTCATCTGTGAGGAAGGACCTGGTATTTCTCTCATTTATGTTGGGAAACTAAATCCTGGTGATCAGAGTCTAGCCTGGAATTGGTGTGGTTGATTTTTTGATTTTTTGAACTGTGGGTCCTATGTATTTTAGAATTAGACTTTGAAGATTCTTTAAAAGTACACTCTGTCACTTTTTTTTTTTTTTTTTTTTTTTAAGAATAAAGTTATCTCTGTAATGGGAAATAACATTGTGGTTTGAAATATTTGCTAGTTCGCAATTTACTTGGTTTGGATTCCAAAACTGTATCAGAAAGGTTAAAGACTCAGACTGAAACATTTCTTACTATCCAAGCATGATTGAGAGCTCTCCTTATCCAACTAGGGATAAAATGCCTCAGAGTGTTCAAAATATTCACTGAGAAAACCTTTTGGATTCCCCACTTGAAGGTGGGATTTGTGCCAGAAATCTTCATCACAATTTTGCAATCTCTACCTGCCACAGGTGATTTGGTCATGGCTAAAGTTTCATTGCAGCCAGGAGAAGAACCCAGGCCAAACAAAACATGCTTTCATGCATATTTATGGAGAAATGTGCAGGTTCATTCCTTACTGCAAGGCAGGCTTTAAACTGTGGCTGAGAGCAAAGCACCAGGTGTAAACTGCAGTGATGTGCTTGTAACAGCAATGAATGGCCATAACACATTTTCCTTGAAGGATCTGGAGTGTCTCCTTTCAAATCCCAGAACAGCACTTCAGACGGTGCTGCTATTTAGGCTGACAAGATCTGACTGAAAAGCCAGCTCACAGCCTAGCAGTTGGTAAATGGTAAAAAAATAGGTTTATTTGCCACTAACTCCCCCACTCATCACGGGAGGAAGTCGAAGTACACAGGCAGTGCACTGCCAGACACATCACTTGTCAGGTAATGTCCTAATGGTCACTTGATGCTCGTTCAGAATAGATGCAGCAAGGTGTTGCTGGAGGTTTAGTGACAGTGGCAATTAGATGTGCAGCTCTGGCTCAGCTGTGACCCTCACCTGGGCTGGGCACTGCCTGTCCAGCCCCAAGCTGCTCTGATATCAGCTGAGACACAGAAACAGGGACTTGCAAATATTCTGGTACTGTCTCTCCTCCCTTCTGCCTTCCTTTTTTGTACACCTATCACTGTTTCCCAGATTTTTTTTTACAGTTCTGTGTGGCTATAGCTGTAATTAACTTTTGCCTATTTGTGGACTAAGCCGCTGATGGCTTTCCTAGATCTAAGGTGTGGCAGATGATGACAGAGTAAGTTAGCTCAGGGTTTAGGTGCCTCATCCTCAAAGTTTTGCCTCCACCTGGAATCTGACACCAAAGCCACTGTCATGAGGACCTTCCCCTTTGTTTCAGTGCATTTTGAATCTGGGAAGCTTAATACAGTGGAGGAAAAAAAGGTGAATGAAAGTGTTTGAAAAATGTGTACATATTCCCTAGAAACACCTGACCTGGCATTGCAGAGTAGTCCCTCAGAAGGATGCTAGTACCAGCTTTTATGTGAGTGAAAATGAAATTATGGGGGTGGGAGGATGCAGGAAAGCCTCTAATGAGAAGCACAGGGCTGCCTGGCACAGTTAGATTAGCAAACAGATCTAAGAACCTTTCCAGGAGAGCACTGCTCTGCCTCAAACCTTTTTTGTGAAGCTTGCAAGACAGATCTGCCCTGGCTCCTGCTTTAGAGAGTGGGATCGTGATGGGGTTTCTTTTTTCAAACTTAAGTTCTGAGGCTTTGCTTTCCTGAGCTGCCTTTGCTTAGGCTGAAAACAGCTCAGCAAGTCTTCAGTGGGAATTAAGCAGGCTGACTGCAAGGCTGGGAGGATGTTTCAAACGCTTGAGTTGAGCAGCTGTAGCAGGGAGTGAAGGGATGTGCCTCATCCAGAACCCAATTTCAGCTCCATGTCCCCTATGATGGAAGTTTTGCTGAATATCTGGTTTTATTGTGGCTCCAAAGAACAGAATATGCCATTGTCTGCAGCCTGACTGTTCTCAAACATCATCTAGCTTCAGTTATACAGGTAGGGGTATTGTAATTTATGAACCTGGCTTTAATGAGATTTTTTTTCCCCCTAAAAAAGGTCTAAGAAGGACAAGGTTTATCTTAGAGGCTGCTAGCAAGCAGACCTGAAAGGCTGAGTATGGAAAATATTAAATATCCTTATGAGTATATTAGAACCTATTAAATTAATAGTAGTTAATCTGTAGAGACCAAAATAGAGTGAGACACTTGGGAATTAATGTGGCCAACGTCTCTAAAAAGCATCCTTAAATATGGGAAACTTCAAATGTCTCTACCAAGAGAGCAGATCTCTATTTGATCAAATGCTGCCCAAATAGAAATCAAAGCAATAAATGGGCTTCCTGTCATGTAGGAAATTATTTAGTCTGTAAACACATTTCAGCAACGAATCAAAAGAAGTTTTTGACATGTCTGGATTTTGAGCTCCACTTAATGCTAAAGACTGCTGTTCATTTCCTGGGAATCCCTGGGTGGATATCCTACTCAGAGATTCAATATCTGTTCCTTTAAGAATCAAAGAACTTACATTAAACATCTATTTATTCAGATAATTTGTACATATTTAGTATCCCCGAGTCACTGGTCTTATGAGTGAAATGTCTCCCCTCTTCAAGAAGCAAATAGCCTTTTTTACAGCTACAAATATCAGGGAACTTTTTTCTCAATTTTTCATGAATGTGGCAAAGGGAAGGAGATATCACATGACACTACTGAGCAGAAATATAAAAAAGAAATGCCTAAAGAATTTGTGGAACTCATGGCTGCAGGATGCTGCAAGACCACAAGGAAAAAAAAAAAAAAAAAAAGAAGTGCATTGGAGACAATTTTAATAGATCTCTAGCTTTTTAGATTTCTAGGAACTGGGTAGGGGGCATTGGATAATTCAAGACCATGCAATTGTTGTAAAAAATTGGGCATCAGTTACTGGGCTCTTTGAGAGAGGGTGTTAGGCTAGAAATTCCTGTAAATGAGCAGCAAAGCAAGAAATGTCCAGAGCAGTAACTTATTTAAGCATGGCCAGCAGCCACGTGTCTGTGTCCTGTTCAGATTGATGAAGAGCATGGTCTTTTCCTCCTGACTCTGTATGTCTGATGGGAGTAGAGGTTTTTAAGAAAATGGATGATATTGAGGCCATTTTAGCTCTATTAATTTAAAATTGTTCATTAAAATAACCCCAAATTCCTTGTTCTTAAGTAGTTTCTCTGCTCTGGGTCCACGTGACCCAAATCCACCCTGGCTGCCCCCGGCCTTGTGGGATCTGTAGGAACAATCTTTGTGCAGCTGCATCCACCTGTCCTGTGATCCTTCAAAGTGGTGACTTCAGGCACCCTCCCCCAGCCATGAGTGTGGATTTTAGGGTGATCTAAAATGCACCTTTCACTCCCACGGGGTTACCCTGGCTTCCAAACTCCTCACCTGGAGCAACAGCCAAAACATCTCCTCTCCCCTCCAGTTTGCTTCAACAGGAGCCAACTTCCTTTGCCATTAGAGCTGAGCAAGCCAAGAGGGACACGAGTCTGTTTCTGTATTTCTTGTGAACAGTGTGACAGGGCTGCAGAAGAAATGCACTGAAGACATTTTCCCTCCATTATTACAGTTCCGTCTCCCCTATGGATCTTTATTGCACAATCCCTGCTTGTTCTGCATTCAAAATATCTCCATGGATGTGGATGCAAATTCCACATATTAGAGCACTGACAGGTATTTTATATAAACAGAGAAAGCCAAGTGAAAATTGAAATCTTCAATCCTTCAGACATCCATTCCAGCAGTGAAGCTGCTGTTACAAATGCCTGTTGACAGTGCAACTGAATTCCAGGTTTATTCCAGCAAAAAGGCAGGAATTTTATTGCTTCTGTGGTCTGCTCACACAAGGGAATTTTAAGTTGTATGGGATTAATTGTATGGGAAGTTTTGTTGTGTGTTTCTTCCCTCCATGCAAATAGGAGCCAAATTTATACCAGGAGCTTCACATGTGCCCTCCTCACTGCCGGCATCTCCCTTTCCAACCTTTGCCTGGCTGTGTGATTTTCTCCTGACCTGCTCCCTGATCAGAGGCAGAATCTGTCCCTTCCTTTCTGTGTTTGCCCCTTGTATAACAGCAGAAATTCATTGTAGATTTGTATTGTGTCCTCCCTCAGTTACTTTATTTTTAATTTTAGTACATAAGCAAGGGAACCCTTGTGCAGACCTTCTGCCCAGGGCTCCTGGAGATGCTGATGGGCTCCAGGGTGTGTATTTAGCACCTGGAGCTGCAGCCTGTTGATCCTGGAGCACACCTTGCTCTCCCTGTGCCCCAAACCTGAACTCAGGCAGGATGAGGCCACGAGCACATCTGTGTTGCAGCATCTTTCCAAGAAAAGACCCACAAACCCCCACAGTTCAGAAACCCCACAATGACTAAACAAATAGCCTCATAAAGCCTCATTAATGAGCACAGATCCCACAACAGAGCACAGTGTTGCTCTGATGGTGCCTCAAGGCTCCCAGACTGCCCCAGGCTCCCAGCACCAGCACAGGAGCTGCTGTGCTGATGCTCAGGACCCTCGGGTACCTGCAGGAAAAGCTGCCAGTGGGACCAGTCTGTCCAGCCTGCTGCCTCCTGCACTGGAAGAGCTGTTTTAGCTGTGAAACCCCAGAACTGAGCACTTTGTGTGTGTGCAAACCCTCAGCTGTCAGTTTTGGGGGGCTTGAGACCCATAAGTACCCTACAACTTTACCACAGCTGATTATGGGCTGCTCTGTGGAGGCTGTGCTGTAGCTGAATAAACAACACCCAGTAAAGGCAAAGAGAGGCAGAGGCAGCCAGAGTGCAGCAAGTGTTTTGCCCATCAATTACCCCCAATTCTTCATCCAGAAAGATTAAAGGCTGTTTGTTTGCAGTTATGTGTAATGTCATGCTCTGTTTGTCATCTTACGAGCTCTCCTGGGATCACAAGCCAGGCCTGAATGCTACAGTGCCACCTTTCAGAAAACAGCCTCCTAAAACTAATTAATAGTGCACCCTAGTTAACACATGCAAACTTGGCATTATTAGTCTAATTAAAAGGATTTTAACAATCCCTGTTTCCTTCTCTCTCGCCCTCACAAATTCCAACATATGCAAGTCAAGTAAATTAAACCCATTAATCACCATTGGTGCAAATGATATAGGTGCTTGTAATGTGGGCTTGTCTCTGAAGAGAGGCACTAACAGACCTCGTTATGTTTAATTTCACTCCTTAGCAAAGGATAATAAATACAAATTGTAACATCACAATAAAATATTTAATTATTCAGGAGTTTGGTAAGGAAGATAATTAGCTTACTGGTATGTGTCTTCATTTGGGTGATAATGGATCCAATTTAGGAGCTTGAACATTTCTGAGTAAAGGCTGGAAATGTGAGGTTTGCCAGGACATTATTGCTTAACCATAGAGAGAGTGAGCCCATTTCCACAGCCTCCATTACCTCCTGTGGAGAGAGCTGTGTGGACAGCCCAGCTCAAAGGTCTGGAGAGGTGCCCCAGAAACCTGGAATTCTGCTCCCTGTGCACAGCTTTGGGTTGATCTCTTCAGCCTTGTACAGATAAGGAAAGCTGAGGACTGATAGTGTTTCCACAGATGATACTGGTGTAATCCCAAAGAATATGTCAGTATTTTAGGCTTCATAATGGTGTGGTTTTAGTGTGCTGCAGGAGGACTCTGCTTTGGGTTTTGTAACTGCTTTGAAATTCTGGTGTTTTCACTCAGCTCTGTGCAAGATGAGGCACAGCTGTCACAAGGGGTTTAGGTTATGCCCCACTGGCAAAGGGGAACGGGCTGGGTGGAGAGCATGCTTGTCCTTTTGACCTCCATCCCTGGACACAAGCATGACCATAATGAGAATATCCCAGGAGCTGCTGTGGATGGGCCTGTGCCTTGCAGAGGTGGTGCTGCTGCAGCTGGGGGAGCAGGAGTTAACCTCATGTAGGAGGCACCCAAGCTGCCAATTCAGCTGCTGTTGTTTGCTTTTATGGGATCCTGATTTTATTTATTTTATGTTCTCCTTATTGCATGTATTTAGGTGACAGATGTGTGCGTTCCTTAATCTCTTTCTCATTACCCTATGAAATTGTAGCTGCATTTTGACAGCTTTCAGACAAAGATAAAAGAGGAGAGGAGAACTTCAAACGTATGGAAATTTGCAGAGACCCTGGACTGACTCCTGGTGAGGAGATGACTGAGCACAGTCAGAGGAATTAGTTGACTGATGGCCTTTGAGTTGCTGGTGTCTGCCTGCAGATGTGAGGGGAAGCATTGCCCCAGCAGCCATGATCCCAGCTTTTGATTATGTATCCTACAGGAGTGAAGGGAGCTTAAGAGTGGATTAATGCTCTGAACAGATTAGTTCAAAATTGTATTTCCAATGTATTTGCCACACACCCCCCACACTGTAACCTTTGCTTAAGAACAGCAAAAAACCACCAGGAAACCCAGGATGTCTGAGCACCTGCATGATGCAGCCAGTACAATTCAAATTTCCTTTGCAAGGTAATTAACAGTGGATTGCTTGGTTTGGCAGAATATGCTGTCTTACCACAAAGGGCTTGAGAGCTTTATACCAAAAGGAATAAGAATAAGGCACTGAATTATTTTGCATTATTTGCCATACCCATTTTCTTTACCCTATCACCTTTACCCTATCTTTACCCCCTTCACCATTTCCAATCAAAACAAATTTTCAAAGAAACCCTTAAACCATAAGTTTTATTATCTCTCTAAAGAAGACATTCGAATTAGTACAAGAGAGTATGAATGTAATCCTGCTAGCAATGTAATAAATGTGGTGTGTTATTTCTTTCTCCACTAATTCTTCTGAGCAAGATTTACTGCCTTGGAGAGGGGTTTTTTTAAAATAAATTAAATATAACATGAACTAGATAGTTGTTCACATGGAGCTAGAGCTGGAGAGGCTCATTAATCACTAGTTTAAATCCCAGAGTATCCAGTCATCCTAATTAATGATTCAGTGCTGAACTTTACTGTGGCAGTGGCAGAAGCACCAGGCTATTACCCAGCTCAGCTGATAGGGACTGAATGAGCCAGAGGAACTGGAGCAGCCCTGTGGACTGGAGAGGCTGAGCTGCTCCCTGGGCAGCCCTGCACCCCCGTGCCAGGCAGTGCTGGCCAATGGTGGTGCCAAAATCAGCTGTCCCTGACACCAAATAGCCACGTTGGCAGCAGCTGGCTGGTGCAGGTGTGGGGCTGGGCTCTACACCCTGCTCCTCTGGGTGAGCTGCATCCACTCCTGCTCCCCAAACAACATGAGTTGTAGTAGGGAGGGTCCTGCAGTGTGTCCAGCTGTGTCCAGCTCCGTCCTCTCAGTTCAGGATGGACATTGAGTGCTGTGTGCAGCTCTGTCCCCTCAGTTCAGGATGGACATTGAGTGCTGTGCCCAGCTCTGT
>VZUI01003256.1:0-32541 GCA_013401135.1 Cettia cetti
TTTCTCAAACAAACTTCGCGCGTCTTCTCTCCCTGGTTCACTCTCAGAATCAGTCTTAAAGATACAGAAACTCAATATACAGCACAAACAGAATCAACGATTGGGGATACAAACATCATAAAGTCACCCTAGGACATATACACACCTTACTCTGATAATATCATCATTTTTCTGCTAAGTTACTGAGTGCTGAGCACACAAAACCTTGCAATGGGCTTCTCTTTAAGAATGGACATGGAAAGGCATCCTGGTCATAACTCAGTATGCACAAACTTAAAGACTTACCACAGCATCCCACCAAGGAGAGCTGATTTGTACCCAAAAAGCACTTCTGCATCAAGGCTTTATTCTAATCAAAATCCCTTGGCAATCAGAGAGTCTCTTTCCTCCTCCATCTTCTCATGGTGCTATTTGTCCACAAAAGCTTGGGGGGGAAAAAAGCATTCAATCAATGACAACAACTAAAAAGCTTCCCATGGCTCAAAATCTGTATATAAAGGAAGAAAAGGTAATTAAAAAAAAAAAAATTGAAGAAATATCTTCTTGTATTGCTTCTCTTTGCAATACATTCAAAAACAACTTTTTGCCATTAAACTGAAATTATATACTCTTAATTCCACAAGAACAACACCTTTGATAGTTTAGCAAAATAATAATTTTTGGTAAAATAATCTGATACTTAAAATTACATTCATTAATGATCATTTTTCAAACTGGACTGCACTACTCATTCTACTTGGATTAGCCTTTTCCAAAACCTTCCAAAGCAGAAAAAAAAAAAAAAAAAAAAGGAAAGGGCTCCTAAACAGAAATATTTACATCCTTAAAAGGAGACTACAGAGGTATAAAAGAGAGTGAAGTGTGAGAGAGGAACAGTGAACCCATTTCTAATTTTTTTTCCTTCATGACATATCCTTCTCCCTTCTAGCCTTTTTTTTTTTTTTTTTTTTTTTTTTTTTTTTTTTTTTTTTTTTTTAATTTCTCCATTTGCAGAGTTTTACTCTCTGGTATTCTCAGTCATAGCAGTGTCTGCAATGTAACTGCATAGCATTCCCAATTGGAAGCATATGAACTTTAGACAAAAGACTGCTCATCTTTTTCTTGGCTGACACGAAGCAGGAAGACTGTTAAGGGCTGTTCTCATTTGATTTGACTGACACAGAACAGATGGGATGTAGCTGTGTCTCCACACCTTTTATTAACCATAGACTGCAAAGGAGCTCCAGAACCTCTTGTGTGGCCACTGTGGTGCAAAATGCTCTGGTGTGAGGCTCATTTTATTCCTGTGCCTGGGGTTATGTTCCACTGCACAGATGCCAGCTAATGAAAGCTATCTACCAAGATCTCCTCTGTTACAAGCCTTAGAACAATATGCCAGGCAAGCAGAGTCTTGGGCAGGATTCACAAGGCAATGCTGTGATTTTTGGTTATGGGGATGTCTAGCAGAATTTGTGCTGAATGCAAAACCGTTAAAATCATATATTATTACCTTCTTGACCTTTCTGGAAATTCTGAACATGCACATTTGTCTCTTCCTGAGTTTGTGTTCCTAAGCCTGAGGGTAGGTCTTTTCTTCGGAATGAAGAAGCATGGGTCCAAATGGGGCCTAGCCAGTATATATAAAAACACACTAAACACACTAAACACACTAAAAACAATAGATGTGAAAAACAGCTCTATCTGCGCTAGAATATGCTCATGGTTTAAAACTGTACATCAATTGTCATTTAAATGAGTTCAAACATGCCACATTTGTGTCTGTCATAATGGTCTGCGACAGCCATCACTGTAGTCTGAAATTCTGCCATCACTTTCATCTGCTTCAATCAATTCTGCCTGTTTGGGAATTTTTGATTTGCTTTTTGACAATTCTAAGTAATTTTTTTTTCTCCTAGTGCTTTAATTAGCAGTTTTGCTTCCCAGTAAATTACTTGTTGACTGAATCATGCAATCCTTCGCTTGACAGAAAGGATGTAAACAAAGAGAATTTTGAGTAACAGTCAAAATGGCAGCATTGGCGCCACATCATAAAAACTAACTTCAAATATGAGATTAAAAAACCACCATAAAATGGGAGTTTCAGATATCGTTAGTTCTGTAGTTGAGTCCTGTATTTATAAAAGCAATTCTGTCATTCTCTGTGGAAAGATAACATTTACCCTCAAATGCTTTTTAAATACTCTTTTATAATCCAGGGCTAGGTACTCTCAGAATTGCTGGATTGCTTTGCAGGTTAGGAATGCTGCTGCAGCATCTACGTGGCACATTCTTCTAACTTACAACACTTGACTCTGTGATAATTGAGTCACAGAAGCTAAAATTACCAATTCAGAGTCTAGAATAAAGTCACGCTATTGCCACACCCATTGCATTAACACTGGAGCTGAATGGCCACACAATGCAGCACAGCAACATCTAATAAAAACCTTCAGTCACCACAAGTTTTTCACATTACTGTGAAATGTATTTTTGTTATCTTATATGATGTTAACAATTCAAATACATTAAAAAAAGTGTTTTCAGAGAACTGATAATTTTCGGGGTTTGTTACCCTTTAAACATGTGTAGATATTTGGTTGTTCTCATCTCCAGAATTTGGTTTTCTTGAGACTTTGGTGTGAATTGTTTTCAACTTCTGTCTGGAAAAAGTAGCTTTATGGTCTACATGATCATATCTAATTGTGAAATGGCTATTTTAGGGATTGTGCCTGTAGTTTTGGGGGGACATGTAAGACGTGAAAACAAAAAATTATGGAAGTAGAGTATATATTGTATAGGATTTTACTGGTTAAATTTCTTAATCAGTGAGTTCCATAGATTAATTTCATTTAATATGAAATTGCCAGCAGCAAATTAAATGATGGAAAAGAGATACTTTAAAAAAACGTGTTTGTAGGCTGAACTCAGTCATTATTTTTCAATGTCAAAAATCACTAAATACATTGATACTTATTAAGTTATTAATTTATGTTTGAAGTTAAGTTTATACTTGAGTGTCTAGCTGAACCAGAGGAATAAAAAATAATTTTCTAATAAGGAAATTTTTTCAAATTAGAAATTAGAGAGGGGTTGTTTATTTATTTATTTATTTACACATAAGATCTTAGTTAGTCCAAAAGGGTTAGAAATAATCTCAGAGCCGTATGTGAAAATATACAGTTGATGACACAATATATGATTACATCAAAGTTCAGAACACCTCTGCTAAAGTATTGCATTAAAATATATATATATCCCTTTTAAAAAATGGTTAAGGTGCTTTTGGAGTTTGATAATATCTCTTTATGCTTTGTTTAGCACCAGTTGGAGAGAGCAAGATGAACATGTTCATTTTCCAACGACAGTAGAATAATTTTCAATTAAAAGCTGTGGTTTAGAAAATAAATAAATAAAAGAAAATAAATGAACACATTTTCCTGTGCAGTATTCAAGGTCAAATATTTAAATAATCTATCTGATAGCTTAATATGTGAGTTTGAAATGAATTGAAAATAATTATGGAATCTGCCCACATATTCTCATTATACAGAGTACAATTAAAAAGCTGAACAAAGAGCATATAAGATAAAAAAAAATTAATATCAGTCATCATAAATTGTGTGAATACAAATAGGAAATGTGTTCTGTTTACCTGGTAAGGTCTTTTGAATACCTTTAGTATGAATGAATTCATTTGTTTGCCAGAAATGTGGGATGGCTCCAGTTATGTGTTGTTAGCATTTGCATATTAAACATCTGAGCTCAGTTAATGCATTATGGAGCTCTACCTCTTTGATGCATCATAACCTCACATTTTCATTCCTTGCAGAAGGGAATCCATTCACCTGGTGGGTTGGAAAAGCCAATGAGAAGCACTACTATTGGGGCGGATCAGGACCTGGCATTCAAAAATGTGCCTGCGGCATTGAACGCAACTGTACTGATCCCAAGTACTACTGCAACTGTGATGCTGATTATAAGCAATGGTGAGTGCTTTACAAGGAGGCAGTATGGGAATGACCAAGTCTCCTAACTTTTACAACACTGCCATGACTTTGAATATATCTTTTTTCTATATTTCCTTTCTTACCACAGAACAAAGGCAAAAATATTATATTTGTGATCCCTCCTGAAATATGTTGACCCATGCCTTGATTTTCATTTTATTCATGGTGCCTGTGACTGTCAAATATAAGGACTGTTTTCCAATGATTTCCAATCCTGTGAGCTATAGAAAAGAATTCTAAAATTGCAAAGGCAAGTCCTCATAGGAAAGATCAGCATTTTGGCCACCCATGCAACTTTGACTCCATCAGATTGTTATACAGAAATACAGAATTAATTTTATCCCTGCAACTTCATTGTTTTTTCACTGAATTTCTCCTTTTTAGACTGCTGCTGCTGCATTTGAGTGTGAGTGGTATGTATTGAAATCACTCATCTAGTGCCTCCAACTCTCATTACTCGTCTTTCACGAGAAAAATATGTTAAAAACTAGACTGAACACATATTATGGAATGAGGCTCTGTATTTCAGAGGAAGCTACCAGGCATTGCATAAGATAATTTAATTAATTAAGGCAGAAAAAAGAAATAAACTTGCATCTCTGATATTCCCCATAAACATGAACAGACTGCGTAGAGCTCATCATCTCATTAGAGTGAGACCCTCTCTGTGGTCTTACAACGCTTGGTTTGTGAGCCTTAATCATTTGTGTCTCTTTTGTCATGACAGGCAGGATTATATTTCACATGGTATGCAATGTTCAGTGACATATTGAAAGCATAATTTTATGAACATTTCTCCCATTAATAGCAACCTGTAGGTAATTGTATCAATACTGGCTCATAAACCATTTGAGGTTAATTGAGAAATTCTACGGCTGTTAATCAATGCACAGCTACAGAACAGTAGTGGTACATCAGAGTCTAAAACAGTGAAAAAAAAAAAGTAGGAAGAATCACAGAACCGCAGAATCACAGAAGAGTTGTGGATGAAAGGGACCTCAGAGTTCCTCTAGTTCAACCCATCTGTTCAAGCAGGATATAAACTGTTGCCCAGTACTTTGGACAGTTTTTTTATAAATCGAAGGACGGACTCTGCAGCTTCCCTGTGCGCATTGTCTCTGGTCCTGGGACTGGGCACCATTGGAAAGAATCTGACTCCATCTGCTTTGCACCCTCCCATTAGGTATTTATAGACATGGATGACGTCCGTCTCAACCTTTTCCAGGCTGAACAGCCCCAGCTGCTTCAGCTTCTTTTCACAGCAGAGATACCCCTGTCCCTCTATCATCTTAGTGGCTTTTCATTTGACTCCATCTAGTAATTCTGTCTCTCTCTTTTACTGGGGGCCACAGAACTGGACCCAACACTCCAAATGTGGCCTCACTAGTGCTGAGCAGGGGAGAAGGATGGCCTCCCTCGACCTTCTGGCAAAACTCTGCCTGCTGTACCCCAGGATACCATTGGCCTGCTTGGCCTCAAGTACACATTGCTGCTGATGTTCCACTTGGCGTCCACCAGAACCCTCAGAGTCTTTTCAGCCAAGTTACTTCCCAGCTGGGTGGCTCCCGGCATACACTGGTGCATGGGGTTGTTTCCCCTAGCTGCAAGGCTTTAAACTCTTCACTGGAGAACTTCATGGTATTTCACAAAAATAGAATCATAAAGGAAACCTTCCAGGCCCTGCAAAAATTGTAAATTAGGATGTGGAAAATCAAATATTGCCACAGACAGTGCCACCCTAAGCCTTGATATTGTTGGGCTAGTATGCTGTTAGCTATGATATGGGATGAACTACAGAACACTGCAGATACAGAGAAGTCAGTTTTAGGGACAGGGTAATCACACATGCTGCCAAACCTCAGAAATAGAAATAAATAGAGAGATTGAAGAATATAAAGTCAGATGACTCCAATTCAATCATAGGCACTAGAGTAGTGTGGGAGGAGGGATGAAAATTTGGTTCTGTGTCAAAATGTTAACAATAAAAGGAAGATATTGTGATAATAATTACAATAATGGTAGAATTAGGAGCATTTACAGTTTTCATTGCCTGCTGCACTGGATGCATATCCATGAATAATAGGGCTCTGTACCATATGTTGACTGTTTTCTTTTGCACCAAGGGAAATGTATGAGGAAAATAGCACTCAATTTTGATCTCATCTTGAAGATTCCTCAAGAGTCACAGATGATTATTTAATAAGCAGCATTCACTCAATAATCTTTTTGTAACCTCTGCACCCCTTCTAACCACTGAGATTATGTGGATTCTACTAATAAACAGATTCATATGGTTATTAGCTTTAGATCTAAAATAGGCTTATTATCATAAAAGATCTACAACTGTTTACTTAGGACTCCATACAAGAATACATTTATACAATGTTTCTTCAGATAAGTATCAGAACTTTTTCAGAAAAACTACTATTTATTGCAGGAAGTTTTATGAAAAGCAATTATATCACTGGATATTACATTTTAATCTGTGGTATGTGTAAATCACAGGAAGAAATGAAATCTATATTATGGTCTTTAAGGACATTTTGTTCAAGATTCATGTTTTCGGTTTGGTTTTGGCAGAGATATATCTTTTGGGTTTGGGAGTTATTTTTGAGGAGTTCTAGTCAGGAATTTTGTCTAGCCAGGTTCATCAATACCTAGAAAGCAAGTGAGCTCTGGAGGACTGGAGACCTTGATGACTTCAGTCATCGGGGCGGAGTTCAACCAGGGCCTGTAACACATCTGTGCTCAATTCTGGTGACAGCAAAACAGCTCCTGGCTTGTACCACAGAATATGCAAGAGTTTATGATGGAGCAGACAAGCCTCAGTTCATATATTAACAAAGCAGCTTTCCACAACTTGCCCCCATTGCTCACCAGTACAACTTATTTTAGAAGGATTTACAATCCCCAGAAAGAGAATGGCTGAGTAAACGCCAAACGGTGGCTGAGAGTTCAGATGAGAATTTTGCAGTAATTGCATATCTTATCCACAGCTGGGAGCACTGCATTTGGTTGTAGTGTGCCCACAATGATGTTCTGCTCCTGCCCAGACAATGTTGGGAAAATTGTTTGGGTTTTTTTGGGGTGGTTGCAGGGATAATATACAGTGGGGAGAAGGCAGTAGCCAGAATAACTATATTAGGAAAGGTAAGGAAGTAAAATGGGAAAAGAAGACTCTGTAGGAATTGTGAGAATGAAAGGTGAAGAAGAAGAGCAAGATTCAGGAGAGAGATTTTTAAAGGAAATTGGGGAACCACAGAAGAATGTGTCAGGCTGAATCAGAACAATGTAGTGTAAGTAGAATATTGTCAACTATTTTCATTGTAGAAGTTAGAAATTGTGTTAGAAATTAAGAAAGGAATTACAGTTTGATGAATGATTTCATAGCCAAGGCAGGAGAATGCTTCCCTGGAGAACTGGATTCTAGCCCTACCTTTGGAACCACATTCCTGCATGATGCTTCCTCAGTTTCATAAACCATTTCTTCAAAGAACAGTCATTAGTCTGATCCTAATTTTCTGGGTATCTAGTGGAAACCCAGAAGTCCACTTTATGAAAATACCAAACCTTCACAGCAGCCACCAGAATAAGGGATCACTCTCTGAATGCATTTAATGCAGTCATTCAAAGGGAAAAAAAAAGAAAAAAAAAAAGAAAGAAAGAAAAAAAAAGCATGTAGGCATCTCAGATAGAACACTAAATATGAGTGTTTTTAACATTAACATCTTTCAGCCTCAACATCCAATCTGCAGTATGCAAATTATGCCAATACTCCCTCATGGAGGTATTGTAAAGATAGGTTGATTTATGAAGCAATCATCTGCTGTACTAATGAGCACTATAAAAAATCCAATGAGAAAATGTGGCCTATATAGAAAGATTTGAAATAGCACATTAGATATGAAATGGGATTCACATATTGAAGCATTAGAGTAAATTTGGAGAGTGGGCAGTGTTATACTAAATGACTATTGTCTGTATCCTATATTGAATAATGCTGAAGCCCTCCAGAATAAATAATAATCAGGGACCAGTCAAGGATTGTATCATGGTGGTAGGAACAGGAGACTAACTAAAACTCTTTAAGCAGCCTGAAATGCTTTTTTTCCAAAATTTTGTGTTTGGTTTTGCCTCTTTTTTTTAAAAAAAAACAAGTGTGTGAGTATTTTTATATAAGTACACAACCAGCTGTGTTAATTATGGAATCGCAATGTAACTTTTCCCAGGGGTTAGTGTGTCCCATGGGCTTGGTAAACCTTACATCTGTATGGTTTTTGTATTACTGATTTTTAAAATTTCACATCACACCTTGTCTATCGGAATAAAATAGTAGTAGAACTATTTAGAGAACTTATGTTGTTACTGCAATATAAGTATTATGTAGTCATTTTTGTTATGATAAAGAAACAAAAACACAGATGGAAGAGCTTTACTCAGAGTAATCCTGCCAAAATGATCCTTATTCCCAAATTATGTATGATTTCTGTCCAAAATGAAATTAATTCAGAGTTAAATGGATCAGATTGTATAAGAAAGGTTAGATTTGCTTGCTAATAAAGATAATTTTTTTACAGTGTGTGTGGTTGACATTTTTAGTCAGATTGCCTCAATCTTGAGAGAATAAAGGTAGCTGTTATGCGTAGCAAGTTCTCTGGGTGGCTGTTTAACAAAATTATAATCAAATTATTAATTTTAGATAAAATGTAAGACTTGGAAAAAAAAGAATCTTATTTGAATAAAAACATTATTTTTACAATTTAGGCAATTCCTTTAAAAAAATGACTGGCATTGTAGAGATAGGCACACTGTACTAAATTAAGTAACAAATGTAAAGCCCTGCAAAGAAATTTTGATTCCTACTCTCATTTGAGCCTGGAGTCAGTTAAGACTGAGATTGGACAAAGTTTCTACACCACAGGCTCCTTGCTTTTTATTACAGAGAAATCACAATAAGTCAGAAGACTTATAATATGATGCTGTTCAAGGATTTACTCAGAAAAGGTGACATAAGAAGCTTTTTCATTTAGCGCTTCCTGATGTGAATGCACTTTGGGTTACAAAGTCAGTCATGGACTTCACTGCTGACTACTGATGTGGATGCTAACCTTTCAAGAGCTATTTGGTGGCCCAAAAGATGATCAAGAGGGTTTAAGCAGAATTTGCAGAAAAAAGTGCTTTGGACCAATGGAGAAAATCAGTGGAGGGAACCTTATTTATAATCTCACAGTTTGGATATTAAAGTTTCTTTCTCCAGAGCCTGTCAAATTGCTTTATTTTTGTGAGGTGTTTTACAGAACACTCTGCAGGATGCATCCCTCTTCCCTTCACTATTCTTCTCCTACAAACGCAGTTTCAAAAGAAAGATTCAGGTCATGGGAGAAGATGACTAAACAGAGCTCAGAATGACATGAGTTGTTTAAATGACAGGAATATGGGTAGAGGTGGAAATGCCGGCCTGAAGCTCTGGAAATGACAGGTAGGTCATTTGTGGCCAGATTTAACAGGATATTAAAGGCTCCTGGAGATATAGGTAGACATCAAGGCTTAAGTTTAGTATGTAATAATTACCATCGAAATCATAGATATTTAAGTTCCTGACTCCCTTAGGCACTTTTGAAAATTCATCTGTCCTTTAACCTTGTGTGCTCTCAGTAACAGAGCTGCTGATGCAGAGAGAGATGGATAGTTAGAAGACACTGGCTTCTCCTGTCCTTTGTTAGAAGCTGCTAACAATGTCTTTGTATTTTTTTTCCATTACTTTCCCATTTAGGGAGCAACTGGAATTTCCACGGAGGTGTTACATGATCAGAAGTGTCTGGGCTACACATTCTCTGTGGAAAACAAAAAACAAAAACAAACTGAGAGCTTATCATTGGCTCTATGTGGCTATGTTTTGTTTAAATTTAATTACTATTCCCAGCATTATGTAGAGAAATCTTAAATTAGTAAAAGGGATCAAATTTGAATATATCTAGAAGAACTTGAAGGAGAATAAAAGTAATATTGAGGAACACACATGACTAGAAATATCCTTTAGAGATATAGAGATATAGATAAAGATAGATATAGATAGATAGATATATAGATAGATATAGATATACATAGATGTAGATGATATAGATACATATAGAAACAAAATTTTCCAATAAAACTAGACAGATTGGCTGCATAAAAAAAATCAAGCATTTATATATGGTAACCTCATACTTAATTAGTAACTTGCTAAACAAATATTTTTGCTAAAATACAGAGGCCTGTATTTAATAAGAAAACACGCTGGTTTTTATTACAGGAAATCAGAAAACAAAACAAAAAAAATTATCTAATAAGATTTCTAATGTGCTGCTGTTTTACCTCAAATCTTTATTAGATGATTAATCACAATTTCCTATAAATTTAGAAAACTTTGTAGAATTAGGCCACAGCACTTAGAAAACATTCATTCAACATATCTGAAGAACTTAAAGGCCATCTTTGAAAAAATAGACAAGAAAACACTATTAGTAATTGTATGCGGTAATTCATTAATTACATCTCCTATACAAATAAAAGTTGAAATATCAAAACTTTTTTTTAGTTATGGTTAAGGAATGAATTAATTTTGCTAATGAAGACAGGGAAACCTAGCTGACAAATTCCACTACCTCAGATGGGTTTTTTTATTGTACTCTTACAAATCCAGATAGGCTTTCTTAGGTCTTTTAGGGTTACCTTGGAGAGATCCTTTGTATATTGACATTGATACCCAGTGTTATATATTTCCAGTCAGACAAAATTTAGCACTTTGGCAGTATGTAATGGCACAGAAAAAAAATTTGCATGAAGAGGGACACTAAAGACAGAAAGTCAAGCATTCAAACCTTAGGAAATATAAGATTTAATACAACTGGTAGTACTTCTTTTCCATATGAGTGATAGATTTCAGCTGAAACTTTCATCAACAGAGAAGCAGCTTGCCAGAAGCCATGAAGTTCATTCCTTCTAGTTACAATTTGGCCATTAAAACTACTCCAGTAGGGAAAAGGGCAAAGTGACTGGGTATTAAATAGGCTGCTGTCTCTCCTGTGTTTGCCAGCCCTGCTCAGCAGATGTAACTGGTGTGGAATATTGAAACAGGGTTTGCAGGTTGAAAAATATAAGATCTTCCTTAAATTAATTCTGTCCTCCTATTTTTATAACCCATTCTATGTTTTTATTTATAAAACTATATATACCTTGTGTTTGTCTATTATGCATTCCCCTTTTTTACTTCTTCCACAAGAAAAGGTTGAATGATTTTGTTATCATTCAATAATGATATATTAAATATATGATAATGACAGATTAAAAATTTGGGAGATGGAAGTTTGGAAGTGGACATTTGCTCATGCTACAAATGTGCTTAGTAACACCTTTCAAACTCTCCTGTACTTGTGCCTTAATATCACCACAGGACTCTGGCCAAATACCCAGGATTTTGCTACTCAAGGCTGTCTACAAACACAAAAGGACAGTTTTTTCTTCAGTGTTGTGCAGTCGCTATGATAAATGTGTGTATAAGACTGATTTGAGTGATTTAAAATTTAATCCAAGGGCCAATGAAGAGCATAGCATGTCTTGCACAATAAGTTCTCAGGCTATTGCTTTTATGTAGACTTTGAAGGACTTTGTTGTCTGGAATTTCCTCTAATGCTTGCATTGTATTTCTAATGGCCTGGCAGCTCTAGTCCAGGATCCAGACAAACCTAGGATCACATAGATTGCTCTTTCTCTTTTAGAGATGTTCCATGCGAGTACTGACAATGGCCATGGTATATAGCTCACAGGAACTGACAGATTGCCAGCCTGAACTGATACAGATTGAGGGGTTTAGAAGTTTCAAGATTCAATGAATCACAAAACTTTAAAATTTTGCTTGTGTTCTGTCTCTTTCCATCTCTGTATTATTCAAGACCTTTGGGTCTTGATTCAGGCCTTGTTTATAGCAAGCTGATCCTAGTTAGACTTTAGCTATCATCCTACTCACTGGGAGTAAGGAAAACATTTCATCTAAGACTTCTGGCTCGTGGCAGTGACTAGACATGTGAGGAGCAAAATCTTAACATTCTCCAAATCTGAAAACACAGGAAAATGTGGGCACTAATAAGGCATGAGAAAACTCTGCCTTTTCTTTGTTAAAATACCCCTTTCTTACTTAGTGTTATTTGTTCTGTCCTATATACTTATTGTGCAGTTACAGTAACTTTTCTTCCTGCAATCAGTACAAAACTAAGAATGAGGAAACAGGATTCTCTGCTGCCTCATGCATCATGAGTAGAGTCTTTTACCTTGCTGTAAATATGGAAATGGTCAAGCTCTAACAATCTCCTAAGGACGAAGATGATTCCTGTTTAACTTCATTCATTTCTCGGTGCTAGCACTAGTGAATGAACTTAAAGGGGAGAGTGATGACGAGTCATTATCATTGTTTATTAATTTTCTCTGTCAATCATTGTGAGACAAAAAGTGAGTGTTCATCCTGCTGCCAACCTCACTTCTGAGTCTTGCTGTTCAGGTTTTCTTGTCTTCAGTTCCAGCTAGTCACAGACAGGTGGCGTCATCCAGGTCTTTTTAAGTTAGAGAATCGTTCAACAGTGGCACTGAAATAAAAAAATCTATCAGAATTAGGTATTTGTAATTGTCATTCTCTGGCATATCCTTGCTGTTATTAAAAGTGTCCTATCTTTCTCAGGGTATACTAAGAAATTTCTGAGAGGGTCATGAATTAGCAGGTGAAAGGGCAGATACATGATTTTTAATTCTACCATGCAGATGATCGGAATATAATTCCCAACACATTTGTATACTTTTTGTTATTAAACCTCATGATGAGTGTGACTAACAAATCAAATAAGCAAGAACTACTTGTCTCCTATGTTTTGCACAGAAAGAGAAAGACTTTTTAATCTGAATGAAAAGCTCGTAGTCCTAGCTTTAAAGCAAATGACCTTACTGTCACAGCTTGTCAGGTAAGGGCAGAGTACATTGAGCATTGTGCACTGCAGAACTTTCAGCTGCCAATTATTTTCTCCTCCTCCACCTTTTATATATGGGCTAACTTAAAGACTAATGACTCTGCCCTCAGTGCCATGCTATGAAGATGAAATCACCCCAACGCTCACCAGCCCAATGTATTTCACTCTATACCTGATGCTGCTTAAGTCTTGAAGAGGGTGCTTTTCTTCTTAAATTGTAGGACTCCCCTGACTTTTTTATTTCTGAATCAGTGCCGCCAGATGTAAAGACACCTGAAATATATGACAACCTGTGTTATAGGGTAGATGAAGACTGCAGCACATGATTAGTTGTTATTACTATTAGAAGTCATATTTTAACTGAAACAATCATGAGGGAGTCGATCAAGCTGAAGGTGCTAAGCCTCCAGTGTAAACAAAATATATATCTGTTTTCACTGTTTGTTCTTTGGTGTACCAGGATATATATATAGATATATAGATATATAGATATAGATATAGATATATACAGATATAAGGGGAAGAATGGAAAAAATCATATGTGGGGGGAGAGTTGGTGGTCTTGGGGAGGAGAGAACTCAGAAACCCTTAAGATACTTCTTTTGTATCAAGTCCCAGACTTGATGGGAATATTGTCTTCAGAGCATTGATCAAAATATCCTGTCAGTTCATCACTGAAGTAGTTGCAAAACCTCAGCATTTGAAGGAAGAATTGTTTCTTATCTTTTTCTCATTTTGCCCAGCAGATTCTTACCACCACAAAACACTTGATAAAGAAACAGAAAATAAGAATAGGCAAGACTCACCTGTAGCATTGTGTTTGCCTGGCAATGATTGTTATATACATAATGCATTATTTTACTCTAAAGAAGAAGGGGACTTACACTGTCTGTGAAAAACACTCAAAGCAATCAAGAAACCTTTCGTAAAGTCTGGAAATAGAGCAACGAAAGGCGCTGAATCTAACACCTAGAGAAAAGGGAGGCTGCTTTGCCTTTTTTTTATCTATAGTTAGGCTTGTAGAGGAAGCTTAAATTCTACAAATTGTTTTAATGTCATGGAGTAGGTGTGGGTTTATCTTAGTTACCATTCATGTTTCCCTCCTGGTTTGCCCTAAGTATTTAAAATTATTACTTGTCTGTAGTACCAGTAATTAATTAATTACAGCTAGATATTTTGTCCCAGCTTCAATCTCTTTGTGTCCCCCACCCCTCCCACCCTCCCCTCCTCCAGCTGTTTTTCTTTTCCTTGCCTTCTGTTCACATGCAGAATACTATACTTATGAAAATTGTTAGTATAAATTACAGCCCCTGGAGACCCTGCAAAGTTTCTAAGAGCACTTTGATTGTGCAATGGAGACTCAGTAAATCAGGTCTAAGGTAATTAGTTGCATTTTTATCTCAAGTTTTTTCAACAGTTTTTAAACTGAAATTAAAATGCTACATGGATTCCTTACAGTAGAAGTGTGTCTGTATGAGCCAGCTTCCTGATGTAATACTTCTTTTTTTTAATACTTTGCCGGAAAATAACTTGTTTACTAGGAAGAAATGATGCTATCTAAACCAATATCTCTGGACAGTTACTTATGTGTATTCTTTTATCAAAAATACTATCTTTTCCTCAGCTTTTGGTCAAGTGGAAGTTGATTACAGGATTATATTAAATGTAGTTTAGGGTAACAAAATCTTCCTTGAATTATGTCTTAGGCCTGTTGTTTAAGTTATACAATTGCCTTTATGGAAATATTTATTTATACATATTATATATATATGGAATATATTTATTTATATAAATTATTGAAGAGAAAGCAAATCAAAATGAAAAGGAAGAAAAACCAAATTTTCAAACAAGCAGGCAAATATAAAGTTAATAAACTAAAATCTGCTGATAATGTTAGAAAATGTGATGAAAAAATACAGTAAATATAAAAACCTATATCTATGATGCAAGAGCTTTTTCTAGGCAATGTAGAAGCACAAACAGATTTTTAACTATTATTTCTATGAAAGAGGACTGTTTAAAATGCTATCACTAAGCATGCAATGCATGTCTAAAACCTGTTATTTGCTGGATATGACATGAAATGTCATCATAACATTTACTGGTCAGGAGTTCATCTGTTCGGTTAAAGCATTTTGGAAAAGATAATGAATTCAAGTATCTGATGTCAAATCTAAGATACTTTTTCCTGAAACAAAATTGTATTAGAAATGTTTAGAGGATTTCATAAGACTCCTGAATCAAAAACCAAACTCCTGATTTACACAACATACTTACAAATCATGCTCTTATAACTGACCTTATGTTTTGCTGCCATTCCATTCAATAAAAATCCCAAAACCCAGAAAAAGAAATTATTAATCCTTGACATTATAAACAGAAAACTAATATGTTCCTTTAAGGACCTTGAAAAGCCAATGATGAAGATAACATCAACTGATGGAAATCTCTTGAATCAAGAGAGCAGATAGAAGATGATAAATGAGAACAGGAAACTCAGAAATATTGATTATTACCTTACTTGATTATTATCACTGTTATTATTATTATTAACTGCTAAATTATATGTGATGATTATGAAGCAGAACAAACCTAAATGATAAACAGGAAAAAAATGTCATCTTCTGTTCCAAAAGCTGAAAAAAAGCAAAATGCTGTTTACAATGAAGATAGACATTGACCTCTTAACTCCAAGCTAAAGAACTGAGATAATCATTGAGGAAACTGAGCATGGCAGAAAAAGCTCATTAAATATTTTTCCTAAAGACAGATAATTTTGGAGACTCTTTGAGGATGCTTAGGTCTTGCACTATACTCATCTACACATATACACACTCATCAGATCACAGAGTAATTCAGCCTGCAAGTGGCCTCCCAAGCTGTTGTAATCTAACCTGCTGCTGAGGGATGGTGGAATCAAGCTGGCTGAGGACTGTGTCTGTGTGAGCCCAGAACAAGGATGACCATCTTGGAATCCCCCTAGAGAACCTGTGCCAGTGTTTGACCACTGCCATGATGTAATAAGGATGACAGGCACCCTTTCAAAGACTGGAACATTTGATTTAAAACAGCTGTTCCTGAATAAAGCAGGTATTTCTAACAATCTTTTGAAGAATCAGCTTCCTCTCCTATTGTCATGGAAGAGCACTGTAGTTATAGATAGGATGAAAGAGTCTGAAGTGAAGACATTGAAAGTTACAGCTCACTAGTAGTTCTTGCTTCAGATTTTCATTTCCTCTTTCATTTATAAGAAATGGGTAAGGAATATCTTGTTGACTCTAGAACGCCCAATATGCTGAATAGTGAAGTTCCCAGAGCTTGCAGGGGTTATGTTTGATAATACTGGGATCTTCCAGTTATTTCCTACTAATATTTGTTAAGTGGTGTGCTGTTTCTGGCTTATGTGCATTTCCTGAAATTTGAGGATTTCATTTAGTTGCAAAATGATGCAACAATCTTATGATTGGCTATAAAGTCCTTGTAAAATTACAGGCCTAAGATTTTCAGTGTTTTGAAAGAACTAGTGAAACAAGAAAATTCTGTGATTCAAAATGTGTTTATTTGTTGACATATTTTTGCCTATCCAGGGATGGAACAAAACAATAGAAAAAAAAAAAAAACCACACACACAAAAAAACCCCACCTTCAGTAAACAGGAAAAAAATAGCATCTGGAAACAATTTCTTCTCTTTCTGGCAGCTGGTTTTGTTTCCTAGACAAATTCAGCACTTTTGTGGTGGATTATGAGTGGGTTCACTTTCCACAGGTAGGCAGTCTGAACAAGCTGAAGTTCTTTGTGAAATTCAGGGTCTGTTTCTTCTCTGACTCAATGTCAGTTTTGCTCTTGCCATCTGCAAAACATGATGAAATATATATTATAAGGAACCAGTATGTAGGCAAAACATGATTTTCTTTTTGCTTTCATTATCACAGTAGTTGTTCAGCTTCAGTTGCTAAATAAGTTGTGTGGTTTTTTGAATGTATGTGCTAATCTTGTCTTTTACTACATACAATATTTATGCTGATTCTGTGTTCTAACTGAGATATTTTTTAAGCAGAACACTTATTTATACATGACAAATATAATATGTGACTGAAATAGTTCAGGTTTGTAGGGGGAAATGGACATCCTGATTGTTATATCTCTAGTTATATCTTTCATTTAGTTGTACAATGAAGAAAATTGTGTGTTTGGGTTTTTAGCCTACCAACTCAACCTGTCTTTGCTTAACTTTTGTAACTTATTCAAATTTCTTGAGAACCTTCTAGTGATTTACTTTGAAAATTTATATCACCTACATCCTCCTGATTCTTACCTAATTTCAGTTTCCACTTCTGATATATTCATGCTTGCAAATTAATTATACTGATATGACTGAAGAATGTACCAGCAAACATCCAGGTTTTTTGCTTTGTTATCAGTGACTCCTCTGTAATCTTAAAGTAGATCATTATGGTTTGTAAACATGGGGGCTTTTTAAAGAAGAAGATATTTTAAAGCTATTAACTCACACCTTTCTGGAAGGCTACAAAGGGAGTCAGACTAGAGGATCTCCGGAAGCCCCTTCCCATCCCAACCATTCCGTGATACAGTGATTTGTTAGATAATGTGAATGTAATTTCCTTGCTGACCCCATTTCTGGTGTACGCCCTTAGGAGCAGTGGAAAACCTTGCTCAGAAGGAACAGGGGTATTGTTACATACTCATGGAACCACTTCTTGTCTTTTGCCATAGGAAAAGAAATGAAGAAAAGCTCACATGCAGTAGGACACTATTACACAGTGCACACGAGCAGAGCACAGACAGCAAAAGCTGGCACCAACCTGCTATCTGGGATGAGACCTGATTTAAACAGATGAGGAAAATGTACTACTTTACTCTAATGAACTTCTGGAACTGGCTGCCAAAGGAGGCTGTGCAAGCAGACACAGATTCAGGAAAAGATTTAACAGAGTCATGGAAAACATGTCTATAAATGGATGCTGCAAGTGCTGTTCACCCTGTAACATTTTCAGTGAAGAATGTCATTCTAGAATAGCTTTTAGGTTAAAGTATTGGGGAAGAACAGACAGATTCTTCCTAAGCAGACTGTTAAGTTCCACAGCAGTTTCTCACAGCCCCTCACTGGGATGCAGGAGAGATTTGGAAAAGTCGGAAATCTTTAGATAGATACAGTTTATCAGATAAAGCAAAAGCTTCATGCTTGAGTGAAACAAAGTAAAGAATTCATTCACCACTTCCCATGGGCAAGCAGGTCTTCAGCTATCCCCAGGAAAGCAAGGCTTTATCATTTGTCAAGACTGCTTGGTAAAACAAATTCCATCCAAATATCTCACCTTCCTCCTCCACATGATGATGTGAGAAGCAGACAAGGTCTTGACCCTATAAGCACTGCTGATCAATAACAAAACTATCCCTCTGTTGTACTGGTTTGGTCAGAAATCCAAAATATAACACCACAGGACTACTGTAAAGATAATTCGGATCCTCTTGGATTAAACTAATACAGACATCTTCAGATTCTGCAGGAGGTTAGGCACTGTGGCTGCTTGCAGTAGCAGAGAGCTGTCATCAATGACTGCAACCTTCTTGCACCGCAAGCATAGTCTTTGCTATAGGTAGAAGTATAGACCTCTTGGTGTCCCTACATCCATAAGGCAACATTTATCTCATAAGCTTGTTTTAAGGCCAGAAGTATCTGCAGTAAACTACATTTAAGCTGTCGGAAAAGAAAAGATGCATCAACATTTGGCAAATTAACATAGCTAGCCATTGAAATGCACATCAACATTGGCAAGGCTCTCAGTGCACGCTCTGTGAATACTGTGAGCCCTAGGCTTTTCAACTTATGTTATATTATATTTTAATTTCTGTCTTCATCTAATGCTGATAAAAAAATGTCACAGTCGGAAATACCAGAGAAGCACAACCTGATTGCTTCAGGGTCAGCTTCCCTGTAAAATCTACCCAGAATTGCTTGGAGTCCTGAAAAGTATCATTCTTAGAGATAAGAGGGAGGGGGAATCTCACTCACTTCATCATCAGCCTCCTTTGTTCATGACTGTATTGTCACATGTTTTTAGAAACCTGAGGCCCAGAGCCATTTCAGTCCATGCAGTCAGGGCTGTCACAGAAGACTTGTAAAAAAAATCTTGGGGGAGTTCATCAAGTATTGTGCTAGGAAAAGACAGGCTGAGCTCAGATGGAATTGTGTTAGGAAATGAATGGTGAGTTCTGCTAAGTTTGTGCCAGCCTTTAGTTGAAAAAAAAAAGTGGTCATATGTAGTGTAAGGAAAGTTGAGCTGAAAGGCTAACAGAAATTATAATGGAAACCCACCAGAGCAATAAAGTGGAGCAATCTGGCCAGTGAATAGGTCACTAATCATGTAAAAATGTGACCAACAAAACTCTAAACAAATGCTTAACATTCTACAGCCAGTGCAGCAAAACAGATTTTTCTAAACAACGGCATCTGCATTTGGCCTAATATTTAGCACAAAGTGCAGCATACCATGCCCTCCCTGTGGCTCAAATGCTAATCCCTCTCACTCAGTTTTCTCATAATGATTTGAGTAAATGCAGTGAGAAAATCTCTGTGTACAGTCCCTCAGAACCCAGCTGCCTCTGGAGCTAACAGTTGTACACATTGCAGGAATTATAGGGTTTTTTTAAACTTCAGTAAGTACCTTGTGTAGTATCCTTTCTCATTTCTCCAGTTACTCCACTGTGCACAGAGATATACACACACATAGACAAGAGGTAATGACATCACAAAAACACAAAAATGTCAGGAAGAATTTAACCTACAGATAAATTTGCATATCACTTCAAACCAAGGTCATCCATCTTTTCAGCAAAAGCACTAAAAAAGGAACCTAATTGAAATTAAATCAATTCTAAGAGATATATGTGGGTGTTTACTAGCAGAAGGAAAGCATCCTAGTTTTGCTTGTGCTTGATAGCAAAGTGTTTACATAATGAATAAAGACATCTGTTAATTACCTCTATGCTGCACCATTGCTTTAAATGTGCTTGAATATCTTGGAGCATTCAGTTTCAGATAATTATTTCTGATGAATGGATGTACATTTAAAATGTTTTGTAGTGGGATATTTAATTCTTCTAACTAGAGTGCTTTTATGGTAATAGACCCCACTTTCCTTCCTCAGTAGACACAGAAACATCATTTGTTATGTTTATAGCACAATTTATAGATAATCTTTTAAGGTTTCATTTTGATAGGGTGTTTGTTTAGTGACAGTTGTAACAAGTTTCTTCTTCCATTTGATTTTGGCATGTTTTAAATAGCTGTTTATTCCCCATCTACTCACCAGTTGCTGGATCATTTAAAGGGTCTACCTTCCATAGGTCTAACAAATGATTACAACATCAAAAAAAAAACCACAGTCCTGATGCAGAATCCATTTTTAGATTACTTTTACTAGTTGTTTTCCAGTTAGAAACAGCTTCTCTACTTATTAGATAAGCAGAAAGAAAAAATAATAATTTGTAGGATCACTGATTCCAGCTTCTAACAGCAATAGGTTAAGAAATCCTTGTGAGGAGAAAAGAGATACAGTTGTACAAGCTGTGTGCTATGTAAGAAAGGCTAAATAAAACTGGTCATCTGCCCTGATGGGGTAAGTGCCACTTTGAGAGAAGGATCACTGCTGGGGATTTGCCTTCTTCCACACACTAACAAAAGTAAAAGAGGAAGGAATCTTCTAGGGCTGAGACTGGGGACAGAATTAAAGTACAATGTGATAGTTGCCTCTAAGGACTGAAATGGAGGTCTTCTGAGGGGATACACATTATGTGCAACACCCTTGAAATACAGTATTTAAAAAAATGTAAACTGACAATGTATATGGAAAATAAGAGATTGTGGTTGGTACAATTAAACTTTGAGATCAGGTAGAATGGAGAGAGCTTACTGGAAAAATAGGCCCAAATACCTAAGTTTTTTTAAGTATTAGTGCAGATGTGGTAGGGGCCTTTACAGAAAGGAGATAGTCAAATAATAACACGGAATTTTAATAATAAAGGACATTACTTCTTCTTCTATATTTTGTCTCTTTATTGGCTACTTATATTATTATTTAGAAGAGGGGTGCTGGTATGCTTTTTTCTATGTAATGTCTAGCAACTAACAAATTTTCTGTCATCAAACCTGTGATGTTTTTCCAATCTAAGTTCTTTCAATGTAACTGGAGGCCATTTCCTCTTGTTCTTGTTACTTGGGAGAAGATGCCAACCCCCAGTTTTCTGCAATCTCCTCTCAGGCAGCTGTAGAGGGTGATAAGTTCTCTCCTGAGCCTCCTCTTCTCCAGGCTAAAAAACCCCAGTTCCTTGAGCTCTTCCTCATTGGATTTGTGCTCCAGACCCCTCACCTGCTTCATTGCCCTCTTTTGGTCACTCTTATCAGATGTATGGAGATTTTGTGAGGTTATCTAGTCAAGTTCTTCATTCCAGGGTGTGATCAGTATAAACCTTTTCCCAAAACATTTGGTGTGAAAGCTATACAAGCAACTCAAGACATGAGCTAAACCACAGCCTCCTTATATTCCCAGTGTGCCTGCCACAGACTGGTTTCAGCTTTGTATGAGATCTATGCATAGATGTCATGTGAGGACGAACACTGCAGGAAATGCCAGTGGGAGAGTGGGAGTAGAGGTAGATGCTTATACAATTGGGTTTTACTGACAATTTCTGGATGCAGTAAGTACCATACTTCTTTCAGTTTTCTGAACCAAATTCAACACAAAGTTATGCACTTCAGTACTGTATTGAACTCCACTGGCATATAGGGGCTGAAGTCAGCATTAACTATAGCCATCTGTTTTTTGTCATGCCATAGTCAATTATTTTTATTTAGCTCTTTCAGTCATACAAAATAAAACTGTCAAAGTTGACAAGAACTACAAGAAATTAAGCCTCCGAGCTGCTGCTCTGAGATGTTTAATATTTCTTCCAATACAGATCCTTGTGCCCTAAAAGTCCTGCTAGAAGTAGGTTTGGTCTGATAGCTTGATAGAATGTGATCCAAAGGCTTATGGCTAGCCAGTAGAATAGATGCAGCAAAGAATTCATCATTTATCTGCATAGACCTTGCAACATTCAGTAGTGCAGACATTAAAAATGTACATTTCATTAGATAAATAGTTCTAGTGTCCACACAGTAAAATATTACCATCACTGTAATGCATTCAGATACAAAAAAGTGTGATTAAAATTCTTGGTGTCTTAAATTAGGTAATTTTTAAAACAGGTGGAAATACTCAGTAGAGTTTTTCATGATTTTCTTCCCTCACAGCTACAGTAGCCTGCTGTTCCAGGGAAAGTTCAGCATCTGTGAGGGGATCCTAGAATAAACGTAGGTTTCTCTTTGTCAAAGTGATAAACAAAGACAGACATTTAATGTTCTGGGGCATGTTGAGTAGCTGATTGGGGACAAATTTATTGTCCTTCAATTGATTACACCTGTACAGAGAAGAGTTTTCTCATTTCTGTGATAAAGCATTTAAAATTTTGGTATGACTAGAAAACTTTTAGGGCATTGTTAATTGTGGGATATTTTTAAAAATTTTATAAATGAATATTTTTTAAATAATTTTCTAATTTTGAAATATTTTAAGATCAAATAATAATACTGATTTAAAAATGCCAAATGAAATAGAACTAAGATTAAAAAATTGAGAAAGGTATTGCCCTTTTCCAATGTCAATTTGTCCTCTAAAATTCCCATATCATCCATTTTCAGCTCTACATTAACAGAAGTTTCTTTTCTTAGCTTCAGCTGAATCCCAAGTAATCTTGTCTCTGTAATTACCCAAGGTGAAAGGGTCATCCCAATTTAGCATTTATTCTAAAGGAAATGTCACATATGTTCCCTGACTTACTTAAAAAAAATTTAAACCCCAACATAACATTGATTAAATTGTTGACAGATGCAAAGATCAATTACAGTGTGGTAGAATTCCTAGATTTTGTTCTCAAAATATCTCAGTATAGAAATAGGAAAAATTTAAGGTCAAGTCAGATGAGTTGCTGGACCTCAAAAGAAGAGAATCCATAAATTTTCTTTATTTCTTCAAAATAACACAAAAGAAATGAAGGTTGTAAGAGGAACTGCTCTGCCTGAAGAGACTTTCTGTCTCAGCTGGCCTTTTGGAAGGAGAATATGAGCAAATAATCAGAAAAGGCAGATTTTCACTGGGTATCTGGTTCATATTGTTCAAAAGAAAGCAGAGCCCCATTTCCTATCTCCATTATTCACCTTTGTTTTTATTCAGTTTCTCACAAACTCCTATTTGAAAGGAAAGCCAAGAAGTTCTTTAAGGCAAGAGAACCTGTAGAACCAGTGTCACCTCTCTCTGTCTCCTTCCTGATGGATTATTTAAACAAGACATATTTCTGACCAGTTTCTCAGTGTATCTCCCCTTATATTAATTTAATATAGTCAATTCAATCTTTTTTTAATTTATAAACAGGGCTTATTTGTGAATGCTGTACCATGAACCTCATGTCTTTGGTATAATTTATCTTTACTAATAGAATTCAAAGTTTGGATTTATGTTAGTAATTTGGGTGCTGGGTTTAGATGATCTTTCACAAAATTGTTTAGACTTTCAGGAGGTGAGTGGTCCCAAAAGTAAAAATATTTTATGCATGATAGAGAAGTTTACTCACCTTAGGATCAGTCTTAACAGTAAGAGTTCCTCCTTCTTTTGCTTTTAGGAACCGCATATTTCCTAGGATCTTATCCCATCCAATGCCAGAGTACTGAAAAAACTTAAATTGAGTTATGATTGCCTGTCAGTTTTTATGACCCTGTACAGTAATGAGAAATTTTCCATAATACCCCATGTCAGACAAATCAAGGGTGAGTCATTAGCTCCAAGTTAACATATAAGGGCATCTGAGGTGACAAGACATGTGGGAAAGGGAAAAAAGAGCCATAAGAATCCCTGAAAACAGCAAAATCCAGTGAAAATAAAAACTTTTGCCCTATGGTTTGCAGTTTATAATTCCGAAGGGCAGAGCCCTGGGTATAGGGTGAATCTAAAATCATGGCTTTTGTGCTGCAGAGTATGTCTATTAAAATGTTATCTAAATTTTATCAAAACCTTTCAAGAGTTTTGCTTTAATCCTAGTTTTTGTTTGCCCCATTTTTAATTCTGCAAATTAGATCTTGCTTATTTCCAAGTAACTCACTTCCAGACTGTTACATTTGCTGCCAAAGTTGCATTGTTCATTAAATTATCTGTAATATTTATTCTTCTTAGTAGTTTTAATATAAATAAAATTCTTGCCAGATATTTTTGGATGAGAGAAAATAACAGTATTTAGCATGTCTGTGCCCTTCACAATGTTTTCACAGGCACTGGTTTGCAGATCCTAACTGGGCTAAACTGCTTTATACCTCCCTCAGATAGATTATGGAAAAGCAGGGATTTATACAGAGGTGCTCACATAATAAAAACATGGGTCTTGTCAGAGGTGGAAAGTTGTATACCTTTGAAATTGTCATACTTTGGAGTTTACGTTCTTCAAACCACTGCTAATCACTGAATTATATATGCTTAACACTACATTTTCAGTCCAATAGGTGTTTTATTTGTATTATCAAAATCACTTCAGTTCCTCAAGTCATGAAACCATATCTTTTAAAACCAAGTCCATTCCTACCTGTAGTACATTCTTTATTTATTTTACTTTGTTTGGCTCGGCTGATAATTAAGTGATGTCTGACAGAATTGGAGAAAACAAATTACTCCAGTAGCAGTAGTCTGGTTGTATTAAATCATTATGTAAACAAGTTAATGATGATACATAATCTTATCATTACTTTGAATGTGTCATTTGCTGATACATATATAATGCATTTCTTTTTACATACCACTGAATGCTTATGAAGAGTAAGTAGATGATCATAATCAAAACAGTGATAAATCTCACACTAATATCTGCTGCTTTCATTCAAAGGCATCCTGAAGCACTTTGCAGACTGTTATATATAGGAAAAAAAATTAGGAATAGAAAATTACGCTGAGATTTCATCAATATCTCCTGGTAATAATTACAATATTTGATCAGATTCATTCATCTCCCATTTGGCTATTAATAGGAATATGACACTCTCTCAATTCAATCTTTATTCTCTTGAGGGGATTTTCCTTGGTGAGGAAAAGCTTCAGAGACTTTCTCCACCCTATTAATGTGCAAAGTCTTTAAATACCATCAGAAGCATTATCACTTGCAGGAATTGAGTCTTCAAGCTGTGATTATTTCTAAGTGTGTTGTACAAAGTCAAGCATAATAATCAGTCTTTGGTTTAAAACTTTTTTGATTTTGTCAGCACTGATTAGTATGTCCAGAGGAAGTACAAGTACATTAGAAAAGCATAACAGAGCCATTCAGTCTCTGAGTCTGTCTTATTGGCGCACATGTGGGCCAAAAATCATCATTATCCCATTTTTGTTTAGAGCAGAAGAGCTACCCAGGTTCTGCTGTTGAAAAGGCAACTCACCTCTCTCAACTTTTAGTTCAACACTCCCAGTCCTCAATAGCTTCAGTGCAGGGGAAAATACATTTGCTACAATGATGACACAAGTAAGTGTTGACCAGAAATTAAGGCTATTTCTGAAAAGGACTCTTACTGTCATGGCAACAGCTTTAAAGTGACCATATTACTAACTGCATTCATAGAATATTAAAATGAGTAAAAAATTATCAGTAAAGAGGGGGGAAATTGTTACTGCTTCTTTTTATTTCCTTCACAGAAGGTGAAAGCTATTGGGGACAGGAAAACTGCCACCCTTTAACATCCTTATTTGGCACTGAAATATTATCTGGTTTTGTGAGAGAGGAAAGAAAAAAAAAAAAAAGAAAATGCCAATAGTTTTCTTTTTACTGCTCTTCGAAGAACGCTTTATTTTAAATAGATATGTCCAACTTTAAAGTGTTCTTTGAAAGAGTAAAAATCAGCAGAGAAAGCCAGTCTCAGAGGAAAACCTCAGAAAGAGTAGTGATGACCTACAGTTATCCTCTATTAGAAGGGAGTGGGTCCCATGGATGCAATCTTTAGCAGTGATGAAGATTAGGTCTACATACCGGTCTTTGTGAGTCACTTTTTTCTTTCTTAAATGGAAAGTCCTTTAATCTTTCTTTTCTTAAACTGCTTGTCTCCAAATGGATGAAAAGGATGCCTTTGTAAAGAGCATGGCTATCTGGGGATGAAAAGCAGTATGCTACAAGCCAGCACAATGTGCAGGAGCAGCCTGCCAGAGTTCCTGCTCTCCATTTTCCTGACTTTCTATCAATGTCCTGTAGCAACCTCACCGACAGAGCAGCTGATGCAGCTGTGTCCAGCCAAGGAGGGCTAATGATCTCAGCAACTCAAAGAGTCACATAACACAAAGGAGCAAGTTCTCTGAAGGGGAAGAATACACAGATTAGGTAAAACAGTCACCTGCTCTTTGAGAAATTCTAGTAATTAAATCTCTAATTACTCTCTTCATCACAGAGAACAGACACTAGTTCCAAAGAACTGCTATTCAAAAATGTGATTGTTATTTTCTTAACTAACTCGGTTGTGATTCTTTTTAAAAGAATGTTTTGCTTTCCATCTCTTCAGATGGACCAAATAAGGATGATGACTGGAGATGCTACAGGAAAACAGTACTGTGCTACTGGAAGACTCTGAACATTACCACAGATCTGGACATTATCACAAATCCCTGCTGCGCTGCCCAGTTATTAGCAATATAATGAGTCCGATCTTGGAGTCATCCAAGTCAGAGATGAAAAAGACTTTCATTTTCCTGAAATCATTACAAGTTCTAAGTTATAGTCATATTGTGTGGTTCAGTTAACTTTTCTAGATACTGAATTCATCCTTCATCCTGTGATATTTTTGAACAAAGGAATTGATTTTTTAGATCAAAAAGTTCCTTACTTTAGATACATAATTACATGGCAGGATAGAGCTAAAAAAAAAAGCAAGGGGGGAAAAAGAGAGAGAAATAGATGGATTTCTTTTGTTTCCTCTTTCTTTCTTTTCTGTCAAAGAATATAGTCTTAATACTATATATAGGGCATTTTTTTCCTGTGTGGATAATTTAATCTTTTATACGTGTTTTTATATAAAAAAACAAGTGAAAACACAAACAAAACAAAACTGAAAATACAAACCTACAGAAAAAAATTATTGCAACCAAAAAAACCCACAGAAGCAAACCAGCTGAGAGATAAAGTGCCTCATTAAATATTGCTTATTTCATTTTCTATTTGGAAGAAAGAACACTCAATGCCAGTTGGGTTCATCTCTTGAAATAATAAAGAAAAAATATTGTAACAGTGCACAGTGATTTGGTCTAAGCATGAAAAAAACACTAGGTTAGTTGCTGAAGTTGGAATGAGGAGCTCTAAGACATGACTATAAATAGAATTTTTGTGGTCTTGCTAACTAAAATGGGGTTTGAGCTGCATGCAATTGTTGTATACCTATTCTTTTATTCCTTAGATCAAGGAAAATAATTTCATGTGCTTCACAATTGCTTTCTTTTTGTGTCTCTGTAACTCAGGAGAAAAGACAGTGGGATGCTGTCATACAAAGAGCACCTCCCAGTCAGCCAGGTGGTGGTTGGAGACCTTGACAGGCCTGGGTCTGAAGCCAAGGTGTCCGTGGGTCCTGTGCGCTGCCAAGGAGATCGTAAGTTCTCTGGTTTTCTTCCACTTATCCTGGGTAGAAACTCGGTTGGAAAGGGGTAACTTTGGGGACACCCTGTGGGAACTTATGGCTTGTGTGCTCAAAAGACCTTTTGCTATGAAAGCATGATATGAGAAATTTTGTCTATGAAAATACACCTGTAATGGCTTACCTTTTCATTTAAAACATCAATAGTCTATTTTACAGTAAATGTAGCAATTTGGATTATTCAACTAAGTTTATGTAGATGAGTGGTAATACAGATTGCATAATAATATCTCTCAACATCTGTGCTTCTGTTGGGTACTCTTGTCAGTGTCATTATCATTACTATGCTTATAGGAAATAAATGGTAGCATGATGGCATAACTCATTAGTGTAATCTCTGGTTGAAGGTGTATAAAATTTGACAAGATGGTTATCAGATGCTAACTGTATCAGGACTAGATGTTTCCATGTAAAGCACTGGGACTTCTTTGTTGCAGTCTCTGGTTTCCAGGCTGAGGGATGATAAGAGGTGTACATACTCCAATTTGATCATCTAGTGATAGAGTAAATCAGTATCATGTATACATTTCCACTGCACACACACTCAAAATTGGAATGCATTGAGGAAAATTGTAGTCTTGCTTCAGTCTGGTTTATATTTCAGGAGGTGAAATTCACTACCAAAGGCAGAGCAACTGTTTAAGGGCCTTCTATATCACACTCCAAAAATACAAACTCCGTGCAATTGACACACGTTTTATTTGTCTGCTATGTTTTAAGGCAGTTCTTTTATAGTAGGTGCAGTAAGGAAAGGTTGTCTGATTTAATTTAAAATAACTAATATTTGTGTGAACTATAAATAATACAAAACCCATCCACAGTAAAGATGACTATAACTCAGCCTGTAAGACTGAGGTGATGCAGAAATATTCCCATCATATATTTGTTGCTTTTTATTTATGGTGTTTGACCAATCACAGGTCAGTCTGGGTTTGTTTGTGTCTCAGCTATGATAAACTCTTTTGTAATGGAGTCTTACAACTGATTACAAAAAATAACAAATATTATTTTTCTTGCATCCATATTCCTCATATCCTGGATCTGAGTGCTTCCAGAAATGTCAGTCTCTGAAGTGTGAACCATTTCTAAATATTAGTATAAATGAAACCGCACCTGAGCAGTCAATAGCCTTTATTAGAATGTGACTGAGTGACACAGCTTTTGGGAAACTGAATGGGTGTATTCCTACCATACTGATTAATTTCATTTTCTCCATGAACTTTACAGATATGATTCGGAGTTTTTAAAAAACTTTGCCTATGAATAAATTTGAATTTCCTTCCATGTCAAAAATCTGGTATAATTTTTCTTACAGGAGATAATATAAACCCCAGTCCTCTGCAAAGCTCCTGTTTTATATTCCCAGTGCAATTACTAAGCATTACCCTTTGTATTCTTTCTTGAATGTATATAACAGCTGCTGTTTCACCTTGTAGAAAACAGGTTTCTGTTCCAGAGAAATTGCCAATATTTTAAACTGTGCTTTTGTCCCAAATTTGAAGAAATATCCAAAGTAGTAAATTTCTGGGAAAGGATTAGAAACAGCAAAAGCAAACCACAAACCAGTTGGGGGTTTTGGGGGTTTTTTAGTGTTTTTTTTTGTTGTGGGTTTTTTTCGTGGGTTTTTTTGAAATTTAGTTATAATTACGAAAACTGTTTAAGAAATACAGATTTTTGTTTTGCTTGCAAGGAAGGTGGAAAAAGTAACCAGCCAAATAAAAATTTACCCATTTAGAAGAATTTCTCATTGTGTTGCAGCCAACACTATGACAACTTATCTTGTCTTGCCTTGAGGATTGTCCACACCATGTGTTGTATATATGTAACCCACAATCCAGTGATATTTTGCAGCATGTGAAGTCATATCTTCCCACCAGATTTACAGTATAATTTGCCACACACCTCATAGCTAACTCTGTGTAACATCTAGTGACAGTGACACCTCACCTCAGCTGTACCTGAGTACAGGAGTAAGAGTACCACAGAACTGATGGCCTCTGCAGTCCTTTAAAAGAGACAGCTGAAAGCTTAGTGTGTGAGGGCAAAGAGGATTAAAGAAAGCAAAAATATTTGTCATTTCATACAGTTCACTTCTTCCCATGCTCATCAAATTCTCAAGAATCCATTAATCAGCTGATGCTACAACAATTAACTGTTCCTACACTATTGACTGGCCAAAGTAAATCTGAAAATCATCCATCTCAGTGCAATTTGTTTTGACACAAACCAAGGAAAATTGCAGAATCATAACTGCTTTCCTGTTGCAAAAATAACTATATTCTTCTTTCAGAAGAATATAGTTTTATTTTGGTCCCACAAATGACAATTGCATTTTTCTTTTTGCCTAGTGGATACTGTTGGAGATAAAGATCAGAAAACTGGTTTATGCATGATTACACATCTTTGTGTTCCAGAAGTATTTTTCATATTTAACTGCAGCTCACAAAACACTTCTTGCATTCTGAAAAGTTGTCAGCAAAAAGGGCCTTCGTTACCCCCCTAAAGATCTGCTTAAGCTGCTGTATTCTGTCAGAATGATGAAGACTCTTCTAGTCACTGTGGCAAAAATCTCATAAATCTGGTCTGGGTCCTGTTTTGCACCTTGGATTAAATATCCAGGATGTCTCTTTCCTATTTGCTGTTATAGTGTTGAGGAATGCTTTCTTAACATCTAATGATGTTTCGAAGTGGTGACCTACAGCAAATTTACCCAATTTCAGGTGCACAAAGAGGAGGTGAATTTGGTGGGGATTTTTGACGTGGTATTGCATCAATTCAAAGATCAAGCAAGGGTTTTCAACAAATGTAAACTCTACACAGACTTAAAGCAAAGCTGTCCTTGCTGACCACAACTGTATGAGTGTTGTACTTACAGAATGACAGTGGCAGTTTGTCAGCACATTCTCAATATCCTCTTAGCAGAACTGGAATTTAAAAGTATAAGCAAAGAAAATCAGTCCTTTGTCTCCATAGCAATACTGGATACGGGAACTACTCTTGTTTTCCCTGAAATAAAGTTATTCTGTGCAGGACCTAGAAAAAGGGCACCATAGAATGACAAATTAATAAATTTTATTCTTCAGTTAACTTTGAGACACTGATTAAAATCCCTTTACATACTTGTTACAGTTTCACTAATACTCATGCAATAGGACCTGGACTCCTCAGCTGCCCTGCATTTAACCTTGGCCAACCAGTAACAGAAGGACCTTGTCCCTTTATGCTGTTTCACTGTAATGAAAAGGGGCACCTTGAGCCTTCTCCCTTTAGAGAAGAACACAAGTGTACTGAGGGGATTTTTGTGCCTAAGCTCAGCCCGAGGTGGTAGATCAAGGCTTCAAAAGCAGATCTGGTAATTTGTTTTGAAACCAAGCTGAAGAACTTAGCTTGCCATGGTGGGGTGATTGTTAAAGAGATTTCATCAATAATCATATTGAATCAAAATTACTTTTTTGGCTTCTGGCACCTTCTGAAGAATTTTTTCATTCCCCTTAGGAAAATACTGGTTTTCACAAAGCTTCTATATTTGCCACCTGCTAAGAGTATACTTTTCCCAAGGACTTCCAAAGATTTTTATTTGAGTTTGCTCTTTATAAGCCCAGAAGGGAATAGACTCTGCTCTGGATTTGCTTTTCTCCTTGAGTCTATTTTCCTTTTGTCCCATTTCCTCTATAACAATGACAAAATTTAAAGGGGAGATGTTTCTTACACAGTTCAGATTTATGTTTTTTCCATCTCTGCTGTACAGTTTTTATCCTCCCAGTAAGACTTTGATTCTGAGCCATGAATCATTTTCTTGTGTATTACTTCTATTATCTGTAATCTTCAAAATGTGGAGGGGGAAGCAGCTGCATTGACTGCGGTTCTTTCTAAGCTAAGTTTTCATGAAGACCAGTATCAGCAGTGTGCTTGTAGAACCTGCAGAGGCAGACAAAAAATGTCCCCTCGACAGATAACAGAAGTTCCAGAACAAAACAAAACTCAGTTCTTCCATCAGTTCATTGATTTTGTTTGAACATGTGTGCATATGACTGTGCATATGTGTTGTCAGGGAAAATATACCTTGAGTTCTTTGTTCCAGTGATTTTGATTATGGCTCATTATTATTCCTTTCATTACTGATGCTTTGTTTCTTTCACTTATAAATATCACTTCTGACTTCACTCTTTTTAGAATGTTCCAGCAGAGTTGGCTTATCTATTCAGACAGTGGTATGGCCATGCACGTTTTTTGTGACTCTGGGTTTGCATTGAAACCATTGTGTAGTTATCTAAACCAGACAGCCACTTCCAGGGTCACTGCTTAGAGGCTGGTATCCTTGGTAAGGTGTGGGTTTGTATTCCCCAAGTACTTCTTATGCATCACATGTGCAGGTTGGTGACTCAGAACTGTCACTTGTAATGAAAATAAATTAACTGTTTCATATGAGTGCTAAATCCATTTTCATTACATTGCAAATTGAGGACTCTTTCAACATCCTGAACTTGTTTTTCTAGGGTACCATCTGAGTTTCAGGGAGAAAAATAGCATAACCTTACAGTGCAGTTTCCAGTTGCATGTTAAACCTATGTCCAAGGTCAGTTCTCTGGTAGGATATGCGGTGTGTCAACTCAGACAGATCTGCAGTGTTGTTACTGATAGGTAAGCTGGAGAGCATCCCTACAGAGAGAAAGAGAGAAAAAGAAAGAGAGAAAGAGAGAGAAAGAGAGAGAAAGAGAGAGAGAAAGAGGGAGGAAAGGAAAGGAAAGGAAAGGAAAGGAAAGGAAAGGAAAGGAAAGGAAAGGAAAGGAAAGGAAAGGA
>VZUI01003260.1:0-17675 GCA_013401135.1 Cettia cetti
GGAAGGAAGGAAGGAAGGAAGGAAGGAAGGAAGGAAGGAAGGAAGGAAGGAAGGAAGGAAGGAAGGAAGGAAGGAAGGACAGACAGGTTGGTATGCATGAAGTGAAGTATTTCCAGTAGGTCATGAAATTTTGATAATTGGTAATAGGAAGGGTTAAAACTATTTGGAGCATTGAAGAGTATTAATAAAAAAAGTGTTAGAATTGGAGCATGTATACAGACCAGCTGCTTTGATAACTAGAGGAATGAAGAAGCTGTTTTACATGAGGGGACTGAAAGAGCTGGATTTTTAGCCTAGAAAAATAAAGCTGAGAAAAAGTAGAATTGCCTTCTATAAATAAACGGGGGGCAGGAGGAAGATGAGTTATTTTTGCAAGAGGACAAGGTTACACAAGAACAAATGAATATAAACTAGCTGTGAATGCATTTGTTCCGCAAATTCATAAAAAGGGTTTTAAGATGGAGCTCAAATGAGATGAATGGGATTATATGACATGATTATTTATGATAGCAGGGAATTGGATTCACTGACCCAGGATGCCTCCTCTAGTTCTACAGCATGTGCTTGTACAAAGCACAGTTCTGTTCTCTCACTAGTAGATCACCTATTTCTGTGATTAGCTACTCCCTTTGCTGAAATATTGTAAAACTTTGATTTTCGTTTCCAGTGGTGATTCAGTCAAAGAGTTGGGTTTAGATCCCCCCACTCCACACACACACGCACGCACACGCACACACACACACACTTTCCCTCTTTTTTAGAGTATAAAAGAAGTAACGTTATGCTTCTGCATTCTCCAGTATTTTTGGCAGAAAAGTAGATCAGGGTGAGTGGAGGCAAAAAAGTACATGAAAAGTAGGTGGTAAACTTTCTGAGCAGGAATTATGTACGTGTAGGTATGAACAGCTAAAACAGTTTTAGGCCACTGTATTCTAAATATGAGCACTAATATATACAAGCATGTTAATGTTGGTATAAAAACTATTATCATCTACTTTGATTTAACATTAAAGAAGTGTTTTATTTTTACAGACATATAGGAAATTTAAATACAGAGCTGTATTTCTCTGTAGATTTTATTTTTGTAAGTTCCACTGATTCCACAAAAATTTCTTGCTCTGTCAGTTCACCAAGCTGATTTTGTGAGTGACCTGATGCCTTGAAGTGCCACGTTTGCTTAGGGTGACCTATTTGGCTCAGGTGACTAACATGCATCTGCTCCTCTCAGTTACTCGCATTCCTTTCTTGATAAGTTGGATAGACAGAATTATCTTTTCAAGAACATGCATTGTTGATAATTTGCCTACAAGGGCATTGTGTGTAAGTCTTGAAGAATTACCTCTAGTCATTGGCTATGATGTTGCAAGAACTTCTTAGCCCAAAGAAAATAGTAAGGAACAGATAAAGTGCCATACACAAAAAATTCCTTAGTATACAAAAAATTTCTCTCTGCCTTTTATTTTGTTTTGAAAAATAAATACATATACCCTTGTAGTACAGCTGAGTAATTTGAGGAAGTGGAAACAGAAAGAAAGGAAATTTTGGGAAGACTTAAATGTTAAATTTTTTATTCATCCACTGTGAGTTGTGAGAGCTGTTAGTGGGACAAAATGGTTCATCAGTCATAATGTTCAGAATTTCAGCTCTTAGCTACTGAGCGTGTGCTGGATCTGACTATGGTATTGTCAGGCATGCTAAGCAAATATTAAGGAGTGTGAGTGCAGCAATGCAGAAAAATTCAAACTTGTGTTGCATTATGCCCTGTCAGTCACAGTGAATGTGGCCTGACACAGCATGGTATTTGTGCCCAGATGGTCTCAAGGGCTTAAAATTCTTAAAAGGAAAGTTTCTTGTGAGCTAGGTTATTAAGAGTTTCATCTGAATAAGGAATTAAGGTTGTGTCCCTTTAGAAAGAGTGTCCCAAGAGATTCCTATGTCTTTGTCAATTTAAAATGATGGCAAACAGTGGCATCACATTTATTGTATGGCAGTGTTTATATTAATAGCCACCACATAACAGCTGAAAAACATTCCTTCTCTATCTGGGCATGTCGCCTCAGTACATTAGCAAAGGTTCAAGAACAGAAGATGACAGGCTTTCGTAGAGAATCATGCTGTTAAAATAACATTCTCTCCTGTGCCATAGCTTCTGGCACTGGAACCCACCATCCTGCTGTAAATTGCTGACATCAGTGTAGTACAGCATTAATATTATGCCTTTAACCCTTTTGAAACCTTTCTCTGAGTAAGTCTGTATCATATTTAGAAGGAAGAGAAAAAACTTCACAGGAAAATGTACACATATACATACATACTCCCATATAGAATTACTTATTGACAAAGTTCAGAAAACAGACTTTCTTTAGAACTCTTACTGCTTTTTCAAAATGATGGCATTAATGATGACAGGCTTTTCATTTATAAGTGAAAGAAAAATGAGATTCTATATATTTAAAATGTTGTCCTTCAGAAATTCGTGATAAACTCTGTCAACATCAATGTATTAATTTCAATAACAGAAGAATGAGAAGGAGGGAAAAGGGGGAAAGGGAGAAGCACTCAGCTGTTCCAATGTTGTTCTTTGTTTTGTTCTGGTGACTGTAACTCAATATATCAATCATAAATCACAGTTCTTCTCTGTTTAATGGTATGCAGGTTTGGATTACATATTTTACTGTGAAACATGGTCTTTGTAATTTTTTGTAGATATTTTGCTCTAGTGATTATTCATAAAGAAATAATCTAACTATAGAGATGACTGAATGTAAAATAAGAAGACAAAATGGACACCCAGTTGACCAAGGCTTCTTGGTCTGCAAGAGGGAAAAAGCGTTTGCAGTGTCAAGCTGTAGATGAATTTCTGAACTTCACTACAGAGAAACTGAAGTAGAAACAAACCATGATTACTTATTTGAATGAGTCCAGGAGGGTTTTGAACATTTTTGGAAACAGGCATCACAAAAATGCTGACCAAATCACACAAATGTTAACCAAATCTGAGTTTCTTAACAGAATCACAGTGTGAATTGCAATTTGAAGAAGTCTCTTACATGTTAAATTATTACTTGAATTTAATTTTTCCTGTTCAACTCCTTAAGAAGTTGGTCTTTTCCTAGAACACATGGTAGATGAAGTCTTTATTCATTTTGTCTGCCCTGCATAAAGACCTTTTTCTGCAGCAAAGCTATTCCAGATGTAAAAAATATTACACCACATACTAGAGATTCCCAGATACACTGGGTCAGACTGCTTTAAATTCAACTTATTTTCTGCTGCTCAAATTGCTATTTAATTCAAAATATATATCTTTGCAGCCCCTCATGGCCTGGAAAGGATACTTTCTGACGTTTGTCTATAGTTAAATCCTAAGGTGATATAAGAGTAAAAAAGTTTATTAGATTTTCTGCTCATGTGATGACCTTCACTGGAAGAAATTCTGTTATTTAGAGTTTGGCCCAAAAGTATTCTTGGTATAATTCCATTAAATCTGGCATTCTGTTTATATCAAATTCTACTTGCTTGTAGGGGGTCTGATTTGATACTGGATTTAACTTACAAGATGTGGGATAAGAGAACAGAAGTTGTTAAAAGGTACAACAGCTTAGATTGCCAAAACTGGCATATTCATCCCTGAATGTACCTCATTTTTTTTCAGTGCACTTACAGTGTGACAAGACAGAGAAAAACTGAATGAATGAACTTCTATGCTGCAAAATTGTGTTAAATATACAGCCAGCTATAACAAGAGCTCATCTGGTTTAAAGTATTATTTTTAGGGGGTTTTGGCTAGAAAAGCACAAGGTTGTTCATATACATCTTCTTCCTTGTTGCCTTTGCTGAAGCAAGGACAGATAATTTTTTTCCCATGAAGCCATTTACCCACTAACAAAACAGTACACAAACAGAAACTATCACTTTGATTCATTCCTGGAAAATAATACCATATCTTCCAACTTGTACCATCATGGAGGAATATACTATTTCTGGAGGTGATGATAGGTTAGTGAGCTTCCTAAGCTTCTTGGACTTCTGCCACTTCTCTTCACACCAGCTCTATTTTACCCTTCAGGACCCTGAATCCAGCAACCCCATTCCTCTGCAGTGTTTTTGCTGTCCCACGTTGCAATTCCTGTTACTGTTTGATTTCTGCTGTTGGTTTTTTTTTTTTTTTTTTTGGCTATTTGTTAGGTCTTATTCCACCATCTTTTTAGTTCTTGACTAAATTATTAAGTGTAGATGTCTGCTGCAGGGCTTGGGGATTTAGCTGAAGGCTCTCATTAATGTTAATGGAGGTCATACATAAATCTTATGTTCAGCGTAAAGAAATTTTTTCCCTTCATTTTTTTTGGTGAAGGGTGATATGAGTGTGATCAATTTTTCTTTGATACCATATTAAGAGCATTAAGAATAAAGGCATTTAAATGACTTCTCCTTTTGATACAAAGTAGGAAATATACTACCTTGCCTTTATTGTACTGTATTTTCCCATCTTGCCATTTCAGTGAGCAGAAAAGATTTAGTTTCAACTTTTTCAATTATTAATTGTTGGTTTATCAGACTGAAAGTCTCAAACTATGAATGTCTATTCAAAGAAATACAGCACAGGTGTTATGGAAGAACGGGCCGTGCTTCCATCCTCCTTTCAGACACACATATCATCTCATTCTGCCTCTCACCTTATCTCAGAGGGACCTTCTAGGGAATGAAGTGACTGGATAGTTTCATCTCCGTTACTGTTCAGGGATTTTTGGCCTCACAAGTGTACAGTTACTTAAATGGGAATTGTGGTTTTGGCTGTACCCAATGGTAGCTGCACTGGAATCTAATTCCTTATTTCACAGAGAGCTGCCATCAGCTGGTAACAGTTGTCGGGTCCAGCTGAGATTCATGTGAAATAACATGCAAAAGTTTGAGGGATTTTGTAGTCTATTTTCAGTTTTCAACCAAATAATTGCTCATATATTAATCTAATACCATGTCTACAATCTCTGTTCTTTTCTGGATATTCTTTCCAATCTAAATTTTTATAGGCTGAAGCTAGGAACAGCTCATGCTGTAACTCTTATAGATGTGTCTGACTTTGATGTGGAAGCTAGGGCTAATTGCATTTGACTCTTACTGCTTTGGGTGTATCTGAACTATCCTAGCTCTAAATTCTGATTATTTTCTATTTGTACCTCAAAAAACCCATGTGAAAATGAAAACTATGTTGAATTTTATAATTTTTTTTTCTCTAATAGTAATGACAAAAAAAACTCTTGACATTTTTTGAAGCATTTTGCTTCAGCCTTAATAATTTTTTTCCAGATTTAATAGATACTTAAAGCTATAGGTAACTTTGAGACCTGAACTGGGCAATGTGAATATGTCCATGGCACCTTTGATTTTCAGAATATGTGCCCAGAAGTATATATATTAACTCATGTCTGTGTAAATCCAGATCCACCTTTACTGCCTTCCTGGTTCCAGGGAGCTAGGGCAGTTGGTGGGAACTTGGCCACAAGCAGCGGTGCAGTGGTTGATTATCTGTTCTCTCTGTGAAAAACTGTGGGACTGATTGAAGTCAACCCTCAGAGCTCACTGGCCACAGATCAGTAGTAGGAGGGTGCTGGTTTACACAAAAATATCAGCCATATCTGAATAGTACTCAAATCCAAACTGCAGTTAAAAAATTAATTATAGCAATGCACTACGAAGCTTTTTAGTGTCATTGATTCAGAACTTTTCATCAGAAAATATGCACTGATGAAAAGTACATACCACTCAAGTGCTAAACATCTAAAATCCTATTAGAAATCTTGTGGTTGCTCAAAATCTTCAAAATACAGCTATTCACTTTACTGGTTCAGCTAGTTCTATAGTATTAATCTACCCTACCGAAATGTTTGGTGAATTGTTCATGTTTACAATATGCTTTTAAATGTAAAAGGGCATGTAAAGCAAGTGTCACTGTGATGCATGCACTGCTAGCAGCTCTTAGTCTGAATAACATCCTGATCTCACTCAGAGCCTGCCTTAACTCTAAGCTTCGTTAATTTTTGACAGTTCTTCCTGGGTTAAGATCTTATTTTCTTTGTGTAATCATGGTCTCTAAATTGTAAGTATAATAATTTGCCATTTAGAAAACACTCACAATGTGAACATATGAACATTATTAGATTATATGCTTGAAAATGGAAAATTTTATTAAAATATTCGAAAGTATATTTGAATGTAGTCCTAGCATTATTTATCTCTGTATTTTTAATCAATATAATTACAGAATTTGATTTTTCACATTTAGTATTCCCATATGGGTTTTGACTCAATAATTATAGTAGTAGCTAATTGTAAATTCTATATTTAAGTTAGCTGAGAATTTCTTTACAAAGGATTACAGTGAGCTCTGCTTTCAGAAATTTCTATATCTGTTTTATTTACAGCAGAAATCTGATATTAGTTAAGAGATAACCCTGTGATTTTTTTTTTCCTCAAATGATTCAATTTCTGATTTGGTTGTATCACAAAGTGTTAAATATCGTAATTTCTGTTCTCTTTTTTTTATATAATCAGTATTATCAGAAAATGTAAACATCTTTTCTAATCTGTCTGAAGCTGCTGGTAAAGTTCTGAGTACATTCTTTACTCTTGACAGTGGTTATAATAGCTGAGGTGGGATGAAGGCCAGACGCTCCACAGGTATACATGCTTTCCTGCCCATTAGTCCAAGAAGAGGCTGGTGTGCTGAACACCCATCACTGAGCCTGGGGGCACACTGGAGCCCTCCCTATAAACTCCACCATCTGACATATGTCCACATCCTCTTCTGCTCACATTGTCAGTGAAGCAAGTGAGGTAGGAGCTCCTGCATGGCTCTAAAAAGGCTTCAGTGGTTTTTCATGCACATATTATTTCCCCTGTAGAGGTGTATTCTGAACTTGTCTTGCAGTCCAGCTTTTCTCTGGCTGAGAAAAATCAAGTGCCTCTAAATTTTGCAAGTAGCAGAGTTACCTTAAAGCAACAGGTCAGGTGTTACAGTAGAGCCAGAGATATCAGAGCCTAGGCCATGTGAGATCCAGGGATTTACAAAGCCTTTGTGCAACATTATGTTCAGAAGAGGTGTGAGGAGAGCATTGATTCTGCATTGGTATTATCATTGGTAGAAAAATACCAGAAGGAGCCTTGCAACCATTCAAATTGGTTGTTTGGCCTACTACTGCAAGTTACAGGTCAGAAGATTTGTTTTAAAGCCCAGTTTAAGATGAAAAGTCAAAATAGTTCTGGAAACACAAATAATATGAGGTTCACAAGTAAGAGCAACTCCTTACTTGTGAATTTATTAAAGGAAACTCCCTGTGTGCTCCCCCATGTGAGCATTGGAAGTAGAATACCACCACACTAGGAAAGATAATAATGCCTCCACTCCAAATATAAGTGGAGTGAGAAAATGGGTTAAAACCCAAACCTGACAATAGATTTAACTGCAAGAATTTCTTTTTCATCCTTATTGAGTGTGCAATTAAGAGACTGTGTTGCTCCAAGAAACACAGAAGAGTGCTAAGGAAAAGACAAGAAGGTACATCCAATCCTTCTTCTCTTCACAGCTGCTGTCCAGCAATCAATAGTAGAAAATGTCCCAAACCCAGATTTTTTTATCTCAACAGAAGGGCAAATATATATAATAGGAGACCATCAAAACCTTTGAAAGAAATATAATGCAATCAAGAAATTTAATGTTTTCAAACACCTCTAGGTAGCAATGTACTAGAAAATCAGAACTCTTATCACAACTTTATCCTGTTTTTCTGTAGAATTTGACCATTCTTTTCTGAGACCTTATTGATGTACAATCTATTTTCTCTGTTTTATGCATTTTTGCGTTGGTCCTAATTACAGAAGGGAAGCCTGCTTGAAGACATTTTACTTGTAACCATAAAATATGTCTCATGATATGCTATACTTTCCATACTTTCTGAGTCTTTCACTACCTTTTCATTCCTGATTCCTGAACTCACCATCTACAATACTTTTGCAGCAAATTATCACTTAGCAATGTTTAATAGTGAATTTAGTGATGACTTTTTTCAACACATAGCAAGCAAATATATTATGCAGTGCTTACTTCCAGGTATCCAGTATTCCTTTGATACCTAGCCTCCCCAAACCTAGACATTTAATTTCAAAGAAACATTGAAACACATGTTTTATTAAAATCAGTAGGTCAGGAGAACCTTTGCACATCTGGCCTTCAGCAGGGAAGTGTCTGCTAGATACTGCTGTGCTTACAGATGAAATAAAGTCAGACCAAATGTAATGAACTGGCCTAGTTGCATGTCAACGTTTTCATAGGTTTCAATGAACATTAGTTCATTTCTCCTTGATTATGCATTTGCTGGTCTTCATTTGGATGGGAGCATTAATGTTTCTACTACACTTGAGAGGTGAAAACTAATTTAGCACAGAAGTACATTTACTGTAAGTGTTCAACGCTCTTGCTATCTCCTATGGGTAGAGCCTGGACATTCTTAAATCCATTTATTTAGCAGAGAAGGCCTCTTTCAAGAAAGATGAATTTATTTCCTATGCTTTTTTCATTGATGTTGTTTCAGAAAGATAACAGCACACTAAAGGAAACAAAATGTTCAGCTAACAAATCTAAGGAGAACTTGGAGCTGCTGAGACACAATTACTTTGATATTTATAGGGATTAAAAAACCCTTAGAAATTCTGTTTTGAAAAATTAAAAATGGAAGAAGTATTCACTTTCCAACCAAATACAGTTCTTTCAGAAATCCAAATGCCATTTAGTTTATGTAAGTCACAGGAGGTAGACAATTTCAATTAGAAGCCCGTCCACACTTGCTGAAATTCACAGAAACCTCCTGGAGTGAATTGTGCTTCTTGTTGGGGAGTGCAGAGATGAGGGAGGAAGAAAAATGTGCAGTAGAGAAAAAGGGAATGAAAAGGTGGAAATACAAACGTGTGTGTGTGAACTTAGGTCAGTGTTACAGACTCGGGGAATGAACATGCAGTACAGGGTTCCAATTGGGTTCTTCCTCAGCTTTATACTGGTACCAATGAGACCTTCATCAGGATGGAGGAGGTGAAGGAATTATTGATTTTTTTAGAGAGATGATTTAAAAGTAAAATACAACAATGTCTGGAATGAGTTAAGTTTTGGCTGACATTAATTTGTGAAACTGTTTTTAATACGCTATGGTGCTTTTATCTCTGTTTCCAATTAGATCAAACCATGGCAGTGAGATTTTACACAGTGCAGGATGGTGCACTGCAACCAGATGAAACTTTAGGATTAATTTTCATTTTGAGAAGTGAATTAGACCCTTAAATATCCCATGAAACTGATAGAGCCTATTATCTTGTTTATTATTCAGATCTTTAAAAATCCCTTGATGCAGCAATAATTGCTTTCCTGAATCAACTGAATTTATGTAAAACAAAGTTTCAGCTATTTTCTTGAAAATATTTCTCTCAAGCCTATTACACTAAATGTCGTTCAGAATAGTCCCAAGAAACTCGGAGAAAATTGCCTTTTTGCTATTTTTCCCTAATATACTGAAACTACTCTCTTACAGTTTTATGTCCTTGTCATTCCACGAAGTATTAACTGTGTTTTTCTACTGATCTGCCATTGTTAGCAGTATAACTATTGCATAAGCTGCACAGCTACGTATCTCGAATTCTAAAGTGGGATGGAGAAATCAAGTCAAGTGATTGGCATTCTATGCAGTTAACAGAATAGTGTGATGATATTTGGTCCAGCCCTCCAGGCTCATTGACTTCAGTAATTCTCTCTATTCATGGGCATAAAAATTCTTTCAAGGTCACACCCAAGGTTAAATCATGGGAACTTCAAAATGGGAGACTTTAAAAAATACTTCTGAAAATAAAACAAAGGGCCTACTGAAACTAAAGGGAAATTTTCCATTGACTTCAAAGGCATTGGAATAGAATCAGAGCCATGAAATTTCATACATGGGAAAGGAATCCATGACTATGATTTTGTAGTAATTTCTCAAAATTATACATTTCCTATAGATCTCCTTCTTTTATCTGGCTTCTCTTGAATTAAAGAGCATTGTCTGGCAGCCTATGCAAATAAACCTACTCCAAAAATAGAAAATACAAGAAATAGAGCATTAAAGAATTTGGCTATTCAAAATTAAGCAACAAAATAACTCAGTAAAGTCTCTTTAACTGTACTAAAAACATCAATATTAATTTTATTGAGAAAGCATACAGATGACAAATGTTATGGTGGCATATTAGCACATGACATTGGGAAGAAAGTTACAGTGGAGGGTGTTGGGTTTTTTGTTGCTGTTGTTTGGTTTGGGGTTTTTTAAGAGAGGATGAACACTCACATTCTCAAACTTCATTATAACATTGTGGCATCTGTTTTTAAAAACAAATATTTCTCCACAAATCTTAGAAACAAACATGAAAAAAACCAAAACAAAAACAAAAAGACAATTTTTAAGGTGCTAAGAACTATACATCTCCTTTTTATAGATTTCTTCAAATGTACATGCCATACCTTAGTCAGGCCAGTTTGAAGTGTCAAAATATTATGGAGTATGTTCTCAGCCAGACAAGCACAATAAAATGGCCGTTTTCATCACCAGGCAGAATTTGGCCCTGGAAGCAGGTGTTCCTGAAAATGGGAGAGATACATTTCCGTTCCTTTTTCCTTGATTTTTGGGCACATTTACATGAGTCTTGAGAAGGACTTTAACAGAGAATTGTAAACTGTTGTGTTCAGTTTGCCTTACATAGCTTCCTATGAGCATTTCCACCAGAAAATCAATCTTAGATATTCTGAGCATTGAGCATGAACCCAAAAGCTCTTCACATGACTATTGTGACCAACTGCAATTAATCACACTTTCAATAATAAGCCATCTCAGAGCTGTAATTTGCTGAAGAATTTATTTTACAATTCCAAATAATAAATATATTTTAGAAAATCGTAATATTTGAATCAAGGAACAGGAACAGAATTAAAAATTATTCTTTTTTTTGCTATTGCAATTTTTTATCTCCATTTGAGGTCTAAGATGGCTCACCCAATGAACAGTAAAAAGAATTGAAAAAAGTGGTGAAAGACAGAAAGATTATTTATCTTTGGCACAAAGTTGTCCCCATGGTATAGTTGAATCAAGGGATTGGGATAACCTGCACCATTAGCAACATGAGGTTATTTTTTTTTTTTTTTTTTCACATATAGTAAAATAATTGCCATGAATTCTACCACATCTCATTCAGGGCACATTGAAACCTGCATGCTGTATAATCTAGGCACTTTAATACATTTGAGTCTGAATATTCAAGGTTTATATTTATTTTCTTCCATGCATATTTGACATAGTGTGTTCAACTAATCCTTCTGGTTTTCACTCTTCTTTGTTATTCAAAAGCCAAGAAGGCAAATTCTCTCTACAACTCAGAAAAGACAGACTTGCAACTTTTCAGCATTTAAAAAGCATTTTGTCACCCACTGTCAGAGAGAACAAAGTAAAACCAGCATTGTTACTTTAATAGTTGGTGCTTCAAACAAAGATGGATTTGAGTAGTTGTCTTGGCTTTCTGCAGTGTATGTTTGTGCTGTTCTCTGCACAGCACTATAGTTTCCAAGCTGTCTTAACCACAACATCAGGGGAACTTGTATGCTTATTTCCCTATGTCCTTGTAAATCATAATGTCTATTTACATGATTTCAAGAAACAAAAAAAAATCTGCAAGTGCTTCTATTAAATTGACTTCTCCACTGTGACACCAGTCCTCTTCCCTCTACTTGCTTTGAATGATTCTGTCTGGGGTTTGTAGTAAAGGCTAAAAGGAAAAAAACAAACCAAAATAAGAAAGCTGGAACAGTCAAACCTCAGGCCATTAAGGTCTGTGTCTTCAAAGCCATATGTCTAAGCAGAGAGGACATGTGGTTTCATTGATTGAATGCAGACTGAGAGACAGGAACTTGTAACTTTTAATTTTACTTGTGCTCCCGTCTCACTTTGCAACCCTTAAGCAACTTTATTTAACTGCAGAAGATTGAGCATTGTCTTCTGTAGTCACAACACCAATCCCAAAGGCCAAGGCAGATTTAGGCCACACTTTGAGTTATACTCATCCTGGTCTGCTCCAAGGGGACAAGAAGGCATTCTGAAGGTAGCTCAGGATAACTGCCCCAGCTAGTACAACTATGTGTGCTAAATCACACACTTACGTGTTACCCTCAAGCCCTTGGCCTTACTCTCCTATACCCCATATACTGGGCCTCATCCTGTATTTCTTGGAAAAGTCTGTGCTGCTTTTGATACTGGCTGTGTGGTCGAGCAGTTTCTGCAGTATGCATAGTTGCCCCTGGCTGTATGCAGTTCACATCTGAACCCAGAACAAGCAGCCCCACGTCTCAATTTCTCAATCTAAATTGAAAAATAAAAATGCTTTTTGAGTTCCAGGAGGAGGCTAATGATGCTTGTTGTGCCATGATCCCTTTGCCAGGGACCTTTAGCTAACCCTGGGAACAAAAGCAGCTGAAGCACATACTCTTATGTCCCTGGAGAACACAGGGAGGGGTTCACAGCAGGAAGGACAAACCATACATCAGCTCCTAGCAGAGGTATTACCTTTCAGTGGCAGGGTTGCCTGCCAGGACAGGAGTCTGGGCTCTGTGAGGCAGGGGGTCAGCTCCAGCCCCACAATGCCACAGCATAGGGAGGAACCAGGGGATGAGCTCCACTCCTGCTGACAGCCCTCTGGTCGGAAGAACGGCCAGTGTTGCTCTTCCAGGACAGAGCTTGCAAACCCCAAACCAACATGAGTAAATGAGTGCTAGGGTAAATATAATTGACTGTAGCTAGTCTTACAAAAAAAAAACCTACACAAAGCTAGCTCATAACCATGTGAGGCCTGACCTTTTGAGTCCTTATTTTGAGGAGGGAAATCCAAAGCCTTAAAAGTTTAAAAAAAATGTACCAGAAGAGGAAAATGTCCTCTCTTTCTACCATGATACTGGCTAAATGAAGTCTGTGGTACTACTCCAAACCTTGTTTCTTTGCCTGTTGAACACAAGCAGCAGAAAATACTTCATCTTGTTAATTTTTGTTGCCTTTGTAGTGAGAAATCTGGGACATCCTACCCACATAACTTGACGGTGAATGCTGTTTTTAGGTGCTTAGCTTCATTTTACCTTTTATTATGCTTGGAAGAGATAGGGTTGTCATAAATATTTAAGTAGGAAGCCAGGTAGGATAATTGAATTAATCAGTCATATTTACTTAATGCTCATATTGAGTTTAAGAAACACATCCACTGGTGTTATGTCTGATTATAGGTTCTGACCTGCAAACTGATTTTGCTGTGAATCTTAATATGCTTGTCATGTCTTTTATGGCATCTTCTTCTTCAACCAGTGGGTCCAGAAGTACTTAAGCTTGTCTTCCCTGAGATGCAAGATTTCTGATTATAGGTATGAGAATTAGGATTGTAAATGTAAATGCTAAGGGATGTCCAGGCCACCATAGCGTTTCTTAGAAAAATTAATTACTTCATTGATTGAACAGCACCATTTAGAGGTGCAATGGAATCCTACTTGCCATAAATTAGAAGGATGGTCTCATTTTCCATCCTGTCTTTACCTACTGCTTCTAACATTAGGGTAGTTTTCATCCAAAGAGCTTGTCACCGAAAATACCAGTCTCTACCAAGAAGAGAGGCTGAAGAGTGGAGTTTTTTTCTGTCACTGGAGTGACACAAATCTATACAAGCTCCCCTTTTAGAGGCCTGCCTGACTGCTTCTGGCTCAGTATTTAATCAAAGATTTGGCGTCAGGAAAAGGAAACCATCACACAAGTGTTCCCTCCTCTTCACACCACTTTGGACTCTACTTCTCCTAAGGAATCACCTTAAGTTGTCACCTCATTTTTTACCATACTCATAGCCTATTCTAACGACTGATGGCTGGACACTGCTGTCCCAGTCCGAATTAGAAAGGATGATGAGAAGGTGAATAATGCTCTATACAATGACAAGTATGACTGTGCCCAACAGATCCCAGGATATAATTATGCTTTAGGAATAAAGCAGTATTTGAACTCTCATGGCTGTGTTAACATTCTGAGATGATCTTTACTATGTCCTGCAGTAACTGATGCAAAGGCTGATCTGACTCCCTGAGAGAGAGGGTGCAAATACAACATGGAAAGAAAATTATCTTCTGGAATCACAAATTTGTAACTTTATTTTTTTTAGAGAAGGAAATAAACTATTTTTGTTTTGGTGTTACCAAGCATTTACCAAGTGCCAGTGCCACAGCTGTCAAGAGGCCATCTCTGGATTTTATTTATTTTTAGGACATTCAAAGAGCAGGAAAATAGTAATTGCTTAGAAAATATACTAAAAATTGTGACTGTTATTGCTTAGGTTAACAATGGCAGAGAATAGTGGAAGTTTTTGAAGTTCATCCACAAAAGGAGAAAAGAAATTGATCAGGAAGGATGTTTATGTGTTATGGGTGATGGTAGAATGAAATCAATTGCAGTATCAAAAGTAAAGATGTGGTCATCCTCTGGTTTTGTTTCTTTTTATCACTATATTTATTCTAAAATTTTCTTTGTGATAAGTGTCTAATTTAGAAAAGGGGACATTTTCTTTAAACTCTCCTTACAGTGAAACACAAGTAAAGGTATGGATTCTATATGTTAGTGGAAGATGAGGATATTTCTAAATATCTTACCTCAAAGGAGGTGAAATGAGATGGTGAGCAAGCCTTTCTTCAAAGGATCGTGTTTGACAACCTTCCCAGCAGTCAAAAAGGAAACTACATAACCTAGAAAGTTCACAGACTTCATATAAACTTTATATAGCAGCTGATTGGATGACCTCTTTCACCAAAGTTTCACTGAGAAGAAAAATCCAACTTATATAATACAAAGAATACAAATGGAATAGAAAAAAAAGACATTTATTCAAAAATTAGATGAATAAAAATTACAGGCATGTTATAACTGAAACACTAGATTAAAAACTGTCTGAGTTTCAAGGTAATAAAATTCTATATACAGACATTTTGGCTTGGTGGAAATATAGGAAAGGTGCAGAAGGTCATTGAAGAAAAGAATGTAAAACCATGATGATATGTTTTAGTTCCTTCTGTGGTCACTACTTCACTCAATAAAGTTCCCAGTCCTCTCAAGCTAAAGCAGAACATTGCTATTTAGGGAACCAGAACTTAGGCCTAGAAACACTTTTTTTTGCATCATCATTTTTCCATTTTATTTTCTTACTTGTCTTAAAAACTCATGTCCTTTAAAGCAATATAGACCAGTAAAGTCACCCTCCTTGTTGCACTTGGAATGCTCCTGAGAATACCTTATTTGGTCAGTTTAGGTTTAGCATTATATTTATGGTCATTAGCAACCATCCAGAATTGAAAAATGCAGAATTTGAGCTGTTTCAATGACTTTTGAGCTCTCAGACACATTACTGTATGTACCATATCTAATTTCTGTCTCAAATACTCTGGAAATGTAATGAACAGGTCCACACATGCTGCAATTCTGTTGCTGTGCTCAGTTCCTAGTTCAGACCATAAGATATGACTGACTAAAATGAGAAATTCTCATTTGAGACAGACCAAGTGTTCCATCTATCTCAGTGTTTTATCTACAATGAAGACAAGAAATTGTTAGAGTTGATTTTTGCCATCCAATTTCCCCCTTTACACATCCAGAAGTGCCTGAAATAGTGGAACTAGATGTAAAGGGTGCATCCCTTTCTCTTCTCTTCAAAGGAACCTATTTGAAGACCAATAAATTGTGAAACCATTTCCACAGAATTTTTTACTGTCTGCTGTGTAAAGGAATATTTATTGTTACCTGTTTTAGAGATACCTTACTAATTTTAATGGATCTCAGCGTCTCTTGGTATTCAAAGTATGATTTTTATGCAAGGATTTTCCTAATTCAATGCTTCTTGTGAGGCAGTGTGAGTCAGAAGCTTCCCAGGTGAAGACTGGTATTTGCAGTTAATTTGCTGCAGGTACCTATTCAAATCACTTCACATTTTCTTTTGTTCCAGTGCAACTCAGTGATTTGTGGGAAGTGAACTCAGAAAGCGACTAGAACAGCCACAGTGAATGTGTTTAAATATTGACATGTGCTTAGTCAGTCCTTATCCGTGCTTTAAAAGTAGTTGGTTATTCATTATAATAATGACCATTATGGCTTTGACAAGATTTCCTCCTTCACATAAGCCTAAGCAGAAGATTTGAATATCTTTTTTTAAAAAAGGGCTAACACTTGAAATATTTTCAGTGAATATAGAAACAGTTTTGGTTTTTTTCTTGAATACAGGATGGTTTTATGTTTCACTGTAACAGAGGAGGGCAATATCTCCAAAGAGACTCAAAAGCCTTGAAGGTAGCTGCTGCCAGGGTGGGTTAGTTTGGGCACGTGTTTGGATAAAGCATGTGGCAGCATCTCTCAGATGTATGGTATTAGGAGATGCCATTTATTTTGATTAAGAAAAGAAGGAAAGAATTTCTAAAATAATGCTTTACAGCAAACAAACTCAGCTGTTGTGGGATGAACTCATAGGAGTCAATAAGTCTTATCCATCGGAATGACTGGAACTGTTATTTTTTGTTATTTACTACTTCACACTACTTTTTGAGTGAAGGTCAGCTATTTTCTGTTATGGGTCAGAGATGTCTAGGTAGATTTGAAGTGAAATGTCTGACAAATTCTTGCCAAATCCACACTGAAGGCGTATGGGTGTGGTGGTGGTGATGGGTGAAGCCTCAGATGACTTCCCCTCTTCATATTTATTCTAATCATCAGTGCCACTTTTTTGTCTAAGCTGTGTATTCTACATAACAAAACACAGATCCAGTAGCCCAAAGACAGAGGCAGAGTAAAAAGGGATTTGCACTATAAGAAAATTGCCTTTGTGTAATCAAAGCAACATCTGCAGTTACTCAGGTTCTCAAAATTCTTTTTACAGGCTGTTTACAGGCTCTTCTGCCACTCATGTCTCCATAAAGCAGGGGATTTTGTTATTTTTCCTCATCTGCTCTGCTTCCACTAACAGATGTATGTATCTAGTGTATGCAGTGAAGCAGGAAGGTGCAAGCCTATGCCTGCTGCTATGCATGTAGCAATAGCAATATTTTTGTGGACATCAAAATAGATTTGCTTTTAAGTTCCCTTAATTTATAGCCTCATAAAAAAGGAACATGTTGGTCAGAGGTCAGAGCAGATGAACAGAGGTAATACTGCTGAGGTTTAGTTGAAGTGTTAGAGCTGGATTGGACTCGATGATCTTGGAAGTCTCTTTCAACCTTGTGATTCTGTGAAAATACCAGGGATTGCATGTGAAGCTAACTCTGTCTTTATACCCTACATCAATGGGTTATGCCAATGTCTTGGTTTAGGGTAAATTTGGGAGGAAACCTCTGAAGGGGGTTCCTCTGGAAAGCAAACCCAAACAGCCCCTCCCCCAGCCAGTCCAGGAAAAACTTCCTCAGAGAAAAATGGAAAAAAACTATTAAACTATTTATTTAACAAACAAAATACTTACAAGCACAAAGAATGGATACTGTGAAAATATAAAATGAACAGTGAAACAATAAAACCTCTCGCCGCTCCGAAGAGAGATGTCAAACTGAGACAGTCCCT
>VZUI01003276.1:0-30256 GCA_013401135.1 Cettia cetti
GAGCACTGCTCCAACAATTGGATTTATCAGTTCGTGAAGATAGTGATAGAATACATTCCACACCATAACCCAGGACAGTGACATTGGTAGGCACTGGTGACCAGAATACAGCAAAACAGAAAGAATGTGAATTAGGTGGGAAGCTGACCAGAGCTGTAAGTCCAGAGCTATATACGTTCTGTATTACTGTAATTTCTTTTCTGGGCAAGTACTTTTCTATTTCTCTCTGCCATTTCAGTCAGTTGTTCATAAAACAATTTCACTTCCAAGTAAATATCAGTAGGGAGTGAGACGATATCGGTATGATTTTGAAAGTCTATATAGTAATCAATAGAGATTTAATTACCCTCAACTTAATTCTCATTTTAATTACTTCTCAAATGTTATGTTAATTTTTGTCAGCTTCTTTTTGATATCTGTTTGGGCCAGGCAGAAATAGAGAGGTATCAGAAGAGAACAAAGTGGGATGCTGACTATGTCTCTTCCCATCACTTTATTCTGTGTAGGTTTTGTTCATGAGGAGGAACACCTGTTACATGACAGAGCTGTAAATACTGCAGAATTTTCTCTCTTAAAGCAGGATGGTTTCAATTATATTATTTTTTTGAGATTTTCAGTGGCAAAAGGACTATGTCCTTCTAATGAGATTTCCTTTTAACAACTTTGCTCATCTCCAGAAACACTGGGCCCAAAGTGTTGGACTTTTCTTAATCCAGAGATAAAACAGCTTTCTGAAAGGCATGCAGCCTGCAATTAACTTTTTTCTTTACTTTTATTTTTTTGTAGAAGAATCAAACTTTCTAACATAGTCTTGACAGCCTGAGTCATTTGATGGGGTCCTTCAAGGTAAAAGGGTCATGAAACATCACAGAAAAAGAAGACTTCTTCAAAAACCCTAAACCTTAACCTTTGCTAGAACTATAAATCTTTTACTTCCCAAGAAACATGTGCTTCAAAATGAAATATTTCTATCATGTAGTAATAAACTAGTGTCAAATAGGGAACAGGTATAAAATTGCCCAACAATTCTATTCTGTTTTAAAGTCTGCATTGGGGATGGTCCATAATAAAAAGGAGGGGGGGGGGGGGGGGGGGGTTTACTACTCTATTCTTTGATCCAGTTTGTTCCCAAATCTCTTGTATATAAGAGATACTTCTCAGAGCTTTTGTTTAAGTAATAGCCATAATATCTAGAGAATTTGCAAAGGTGGACCTAATTATAGAATTCTTAGGATCCACCAGATGCCAATTAAACTCACACAAATGTGTTTGATTTCAGACACCAAACCTTGCAGTAGATCCCAATACTTCACTGCAACACTGGCAGGAATTAAATCTTGATCCCATTGCTGTGCGTGGGGATTGGCTGCATTGATGTCACTGCTCAGACTCTGAGCTAATCATTATCAGCCATAGAGTCTGCTGCCTTCTCAAGCAGAAGAGTGACAATTACAGAATTTCTTTTAATAAAACAGAAATTATATAAAGAAAGTCTCTATGACAACTATGGCAGCTTACCTGAGTGTGTTAATATACATATAAAGAACTATTGATAAATGTGTGAAATATTACCCTTAAACGGAAGCTAAAGAAGATGAAAAGTGTACTAATCTATCATTAAAAGAAAATGAAACTTCAGAAGAATTTATGACAGTTCCCCTAGCTCAGTGTAGCCTTGTGGCACTTGTTAGAAGCATTAATCAGGAAAGGCATAAGGGTGGTGGCAACAATAATCAGGTGTGTGGCAAGGTAATTGAGAAAAATGTCTGATTCAATTAGAGATCTGGCAGATGACATGAGGAACTTGAGAAGTGTTTCTGGGCTAAGCAGTGCCTCACCAGTGAGATGATGGACATACCTGGCATGAACTGGGCACCAGGCACTGCAGTCTGAAAGCAAGGTGGGCAAGCAGCAGTGGGGCCTGAAACATGGCTCTCGAAGCGTGTGCCCCTGTAGGAAATATTCAAATTAAGGTGATAGGGGGCTTTCTGTGCTAATCAACTTGTGAAGTAACACAAAACAACAAAGGATGGCTGAAACAAGGGGTTTGGAACTAAAATGCCTCACTGTTTGTGCAACAATGACCTGATGGAAGAGTACCAGCAGTGACTGTGTGCCACCAGGCTAAGTGCCGGTGGGCAGGAAGAAACCCTGGATGTGGTTTGGCAGAGCACTGCGAGAATTGTGTGGTGGGACAGAGGTCTAATGCTCCACATAAAAATGGGTGAAAAACTGAGAAAGAAGTGGTAGGACTCAATTTAAATTCAGTGTGAGAATGCTGGTTTTCTTTATCAAGTTGCTACAGAAGAAATAAAAGGCAATCCTATGCTCTGGTAATCAGTGAGTACGTAGTAAGGAGCTGTTCACAGAGAAAACTCTTGCTTGGTTCATCCTTTGATTAATTTCAAATTAAAGAGACATATAAGACTGGTTTTGAAGAAATGATTTAAAGACATCAAAGTAAAGAGCTATTCACTGGAGTCACTTGGACTGTAAAACTCAGAAACCTCTACTTTTGGTTTAAAAATGTTTGAAATTTGCATCTTGAGCCAGAGGGTATAAACTTGAAAGGGGGGTTTTGAGGCCCAGTTCTGTGGTGTTAATCTGGGCAATGATCTGAAGGATTATGAAGGATAAAAATCCACTAGAATTAAGGAAAGAAGCCAATGAACAGAGGAAGAGATCTGTTGTGGGTAGGAAAATTGTCTGGTAAGTGTGACATGACGAGTGCCAAAGTCAAGATGTCTTAGACTTGAAAAAAAAAATCTGCGTCAATCAATGGTAAATAGTTCTTTCTCTATATTTTTAAAGAAAATGAGTTGCTGAGAGGAAGTGGGACTTGTATTTAATGTAATTGAGATAGAGACCAAGGATAATCTAGTTCTGGCAAACCAGCTGGAGTTGGGTGATGGTGGTGGGGTTGTCAAGGAAGCAACACAGTTCTTAATGAGAATAGAAAGTATGAAAATATAATCTTAGTAAAGCCAAAATAAAATGAAAACTTGGAGAGCATGTTAGAAAAAGTTGGCAGGGAGAAAGAAGGGGAAAGGAAAACCTGAATAAGTCTTTAAAAAAAAAGGGCATGTGAAACTATGGTTCCTGTACTTCCCTTTATTTTTTTAAAGACTACTAAAATTGTATATGGTGCCAAAAGTCAAAGAATAAAAGTTTTGTGTAAGAAGAGTAATGCATGGAGGTGAGGATTTACCTAGGTAACTGTTTGTTTTCTAAGATTTAATAGTAATCAAGACGTAAAGAAGATATTTAGAATAAACAAAGAAAAACGTCTGGAGATTGATGTAAAATTGGATAGCACACACTGAATTTACCAAAGATAAATTATGCTACATCTCTTTGACGAATTAGATTATTCATGTAAAGGATATTTTTATTATTTATACCTAGCTTCAGTAAAGGAAGGAATAGAAGTAAGTAAGAGAAATCATGTAAAGTAGCTGAAGAATTCTAGAATGTTCTAAAAGTAGAAACTTTTGATTGGAAGTTTCTTTAAAGGCCACCTTTGAATCACTGTTAAAAAAAAAAAAAACAGAGACAGCATAATTAAATTATGAAGTCATTAGGAGATTGCCTTCATAAAGAACAAATTTGATGATTGAGGATAATGGAAATGGGAAGTAAGTTAATGCCACAAAGCATGATGCTATGCTTTCAAAAGCTAGTCATAAGGATTTCTTTTGCAAGATCTGGGCTGATCAATTGGTGACGACAACAGAAAGAAGAATCTATTAGCAGATCACAGGATGAGGAGGAGCTGCCACTGGGATGTGGGCTGCTGAAGAAAAGCAGTGGTTTGATGCACCTGCAGAAGTATTTCCAAAAGGCACAGCAAACTGCCAAGGTCATATATGTGACAAGTGCTACACGTCATCTAAATTATTGCATGCCCCTGCTCCAGCAATGTGATTCCAAATGAAAGAGCTGTAGGAAAAGGCTGCAAGGATTACTGATGGGATGGGGAACATCTCTGCTGGGAGGAGACTCAAAGAGCTCGGTGAGTTCAGCCCAGCAAAGGGAAGCTGCTGGAGAGCGAGCGAGCTCTTTACAAGTTAAAGAAGTGAACACCAGACAAAGCAAAACCTCTTCCCTGCTTAAGAGCAGGGAAAATATTGGCACAAGGACAAGTTGTGTATCACCTGGTCTTAGATGCAGATATTTGGGCTGGTCATCTCTGAGGAGCTGTCTATCCTTGGAGAAGGGAGATGCCAGAAATGCTATTTGATGATAGAAATGGGAGAAAGATGCCAAGGTACTATTAAAATGAAATATGATTAATTTATAAGCCAGATTGTATGATGATGTGGCTTGAGATAGCAGGCAATTAATTTTGATTTAGGAGGTTCCTTCCCACCCTGTGTTTGGGATTCATTAAATGGTCTTTCCACCTGTCTCAGACTGCATTTTGATCATGATGGCATGGTGCTGAGGGAACAACAACAATGTAATTTTCAACAGTGCCATAAAGTCAGGGGATATACCAGCTGAGATTTTTAAAGATCCTGTGACTCTTTTCTTGAGCTCTTCTTTACTGGTTATGGCTTTACTGGTCTGCTGCTTCTGCATCTGGTTTCTGCCTCTTTTCTGCAGTTTTGCTGTGCTAATGTAGGTCAGAGTATGTGGCCAGTCCTAGCCTTCCTTACAGAGTACTGAGGGGTAGGTGTGAATTCCCTCATTCTCCTCAGGCTATGGGCTTGCATCAATACAAATCTCCTGACACCTCTGGCACTGCAGCAGAGGATGAGGGAGTTGGAGGGAAAGGACTAAAGGGCTCTTGAGCTTCACCAGTCAAGGCAAGGGGGGGCGTCCCTTTTGGGAACCACAGCTGGGCAGTTCTGTGGCTCCTTCTGAGACATGCTTAGATTCAAGTCTGCCATAAAAACTGGTCTCAGAATGTGTTCCTGATTCATTTTTGCAGCTTTCTTCTGGGAAGCCTTCAGTTTTTCTGCAGTCACTGGGTGATAGGAGCCTGGAAAAGCATTAATTCACTCTGCTGTTTGCATTAGCAAGCAGTGGCTGCATCCCATCCTGAAATATGTTTTAATGCTTTTATATGATTATGAATCAAATTACATTTATATATAAAGTGAAAAAAGTACAAGTGAATATATCTTACAAGAAATGACAACTAATTATTTTTATTGCATTTAGTAAATTAAAAATGTATATGCTGATGGTAGGGAATTAACACAGATGCTTCAGACTCAAGGGAAAAAAAGAATGAAGAAATGAGGTATGAAGAATAATCTGGGGTGTTTTGGGGATGTTTTAAAGGAAGTTAAATATTTATCATGAGAATTGGATCTACAGTGGGATTTGTGAGTGGGGTAAGAGTTAGATATTGCCTGTGAAACCCCATGCAGCTGGATTGTTTGTCAATGTATCTCTGTAAGAAACCTTTAAAATAAGGAACCTATTTACCAGAAAGTCTTTTCATGTTTCTTTGTATGGAATTATCATGAAGCTTTGACTCTAGATAAGGGAATTATAATGAAATAAAGGAAACATTGTTTAGATGTCAAAACGAATTTGAAGTGTGACATATGTGGGAAGAAAGAAACCACAGAAAATTGAATATTGGCTCCTTGAAATATACGTATGTAATGTGGATTGTCTGAAAGAATCTATCCCTTTATAGTTGGTACAATCAACTATTTTATTGACCTTTCTGGTTTTATGTTTTAAAGAATATTAATGACACAAACAAATATTGAAAAAAAAAGCTTAGGAGGTATTTACTTGTAATTAAGTTGATATTCACACTTTCTGCTTTTTTTCACATTTTATTGTCATTCTTGCTCAAATTTCCTATTAAGTGTAAGAGTAGATTTGAAAATATTTTCAAGCACCCATGAAATAAAGCATTTCTTACATTATCAACAATATATCTAGTTTACTTAGATGATTAAGATTCACTTTTATATAAATAAGAACTTGTCTCACGCTGTGTCTGTGAATCAATAATTAAATATTTTGGTGTTACAACATTTAATGATATTTCTCCTAACTACTGCCCCATAAAACAGAAATAGGTCCTCTGCCTCTTACACACAGGTTTGTGTATGAATAGAGTTAAATGATGAATGAGCATGTTTTAAAATACAGGTAGAAATTTAAGGCATTGTGCTTATCTTCCAATAGCCAAGTATTTGCATAATCAGGATCATATCAGCTTCACAAGAAATTAATCAGAATGGTATCAACTTCAGAGGGAATGTATGGAATCCTGATGTCAGCTTTGACAGCTGTAGAACAGGGAACCAACTCAATCTTTTGGATTTGATATGCCTTTATAGAGAATACCAGAGCGTGTGATAATGACAGTGAAAATGAGCTCCTGTAAGAAAACTTGTTCTCTCAATAATCTTGTTCAGTTCTGTATAAGCCATCAGTAATTTTTTAAGTTCCCTTCTAATTCTCCAAAGCCTTTATAAAATGGTTCAGGAGTATGCACATATGTTTATGCTGACAAGGCTGAGGATCTAAAGTGGGGTGGATGAGGGTCTGTGTTAGCACAGTGCTGGGACAGACACGGCACTCTAAAGCCAAAGCTTTATTTGGTGATCTTCTTTGCCATTTTATGCTCAAAAATTATTCTTCAGATTCAGGATCAGCATTATTTTCCTTCACAGACATTTGTCAGAAGCAAAATTTTCCTTTTCCAAAAGGGTTCAAAGGGAAAATGTACCAATACTGAGTGATCATTGTGGGGGGAAGGCCTGACTAGTTGGTGACAGGCAATGTGTCACCACTTAGAACCCGCTGGAAGCTGGGAGTGACTGAAGGAGTCATTCTATGACAGCTGACAGTTGTGTAAACCAAGTTCATGCTCTGTTCAACTCTTGACAAATGCCGTGCATTCCAGAAACTACTGTGGTGGTTATCACCAACCAAAATGCTTCTGTCAGTAATCTTGCACTGAAATTCAAGAACAAGTGAATTATAAGGGCTTAGATGTTCCTTTGCTACTACAATTGTTATTGCCCTCCTCTCTGCAACTGAAAGCACACAAATGGATTTATAAAGACTCATGGAATTTGAGCTTTAGCTCTGTTAGGCTTATGGGAGTATCTCTCCCTTTATGCTTCTCTGTACAATTTTCTTTCTTGAGTTTTCTTAGCGTGGGCTCACTGGCCAAAGAGAGACCCTCATGTGACTCCATGATGCTTCAGGAACACAACCCTGAGTGAGCTGTGGGTCAGGCTGAGAGGAGGATCTGCCTCCAGGCATGGTCTGAGGGAGAAAAATCTTTCCCTCTGCTGTGCTTGCTCATGAGGGGAAATAATCTTCTGCCTTCTAAGTGATTATAGGACCCACCACACACACACATGCACACACCTCCTTCCTACACTATGAGGTGACTGAAATGTTAGAGAAAAGCTTAAATTCATTTCTTTCATGCAGCCCTATGCATTATCTGCGTGAGGAAATGTGAACCGGCAGCTATAATCCCCTCTCTCCAGGTGTGCATTCATATGAAATGAAATGATGCCATGCAAGAGCATGGCCTCTGCAGGGAGAGCCAGGGAACCGACTGGACAAAAACCCCGGGGCCCTTGCAGAAATAACAGAGAACTCACACTAGCAGTGTGGGAAACGTTTCAGCAGCAGCAATATTTCTATTTAAACAGCAGTTTACAAAGTCAGTTCAGCAAATCAGAACTCTAGAGAAACGAAGGGTTTTGTAAACAGTTTTGTTTTTTTTTTTAATCAAATGAATAATAATTTGAGATGATTGTAAATATTTTGGAAAAGAATGTGTTGTACAGTGAGCGAAGCCTGCTCAGGAAAACCTCGTGTTGCAGTTTGAAGGTGATTCTCCACAAGCCCTGTCACACACCCCAGCTCTTTTTCCCTTCCCTGTGCCTGGATGTGGCAGTGATTGCAGCCCAGGCCGTGGCAGGCAGGGGCCCTGCCTCTGCTCTCTGTAAAAGCTAAAGTACTTCCATGTACTTTAATGGTGTCAATCCTGATTTACTGTGTCACAGCTGAGCTTGTAATCTGGCTCCAAAATAATAACTTGATGCAGACTCAAGTGAAAAAAGGTCTTGTGTAAAATCAGGAACATGCTTTTGGTAAAGAAGAACCGTGAGATTTTCTTCCCTTTTTTTTTTTTTTTTTTTTTTTTTTTGGTATTTTTTATCTCTGGTAAAAATTTGGGGGTTTATTTGTCAGATGGGTTTGTCACATCAGAGTAAAATAAAAAGAATATACAGTAAATAACACTTTGGGTATTGTGGAACTAAATGTAAACAGTGTATTGTTTGTATCAGTGAAATGCCTGTCTCTTTCAACATCTGGCCACTTCTGATACACTTGTGTTGGCATCATTATCCTGGGGTAGGAAGTAGCCATTTATTTATTCCCTTTTGGCATCCACAGGATTTAGAGATGAACCACTGCCCTTCTGGATACCTAATCCAATTCTGATGCTTTTGGTTTTTCCAGTAAAACATCAATAATTTTATATGCTTCTATTGTCTAAAGCGGTTTTGTCTTGATGAAAGACATTTTAAGTGGGCAGTGTTTCAGAACGAGCTTTCTCTTATGTAGCTTGTCATTACGTGTATAATACGTAAGTAAATCTTATCTATTAAATTAATGAGAATGTGGGGAGAAGGAAATATTTTTGATCAGTGGTAACCAAACTCTGAGAACAGGGAGGAAAAAAGATGTGCAAAGAGCTTCAAAATACAGCACGGCATTGTTTGCAAAAAGCCTGCTGTTTCCTTTATGTCTGACTGATCCGTGCCAGAAGCCCTCTTGAATTTCTACAAGAATAGAGCTTCAGATCATCTGCATTCAGTGCCAGAGTCATGGCCCTGGAACCGATAATTGCCTCTGACAGGATTTAATTACCTTCTCCAGGACCTTTTCTCTGTTTGATTGGAGACCACCCCCCGCTCCGATCAAACCAGACAGTAATAACACGCCGTGGCGCCGGAGCCAATCCCGCGAGCGGCCGGCGCGGTGACCTTGGCGAGCCCGCGGCGAGGGGCGGCCCCGGCCAGCGCGGCCAGCGGGGCTGCCACCGCGGGGACCGGGGCTGCCACCGCGAGGACCGGGGCTGCCACCGCGAGGACCGGGCAGGCAGCCCCGTGTCCCAGCCCCGTGTCCCAGCCCCGCGTCCCTCCCGGGGCCGCCCCGCCGCGGGCGCTCGGCGTGGCACGGGCGGGCTCAGCAGGGTCCTCCGGAGCTCCCCTTGTGGAACGAGCGTGGTGCTTTTCCCACGCTGGAAGCCAGCGGTGTTGTGTGAGGTTGGTGGGCAGCCTCGCTGCTTGGTATGCATCGCGCTGCCCCTGTTTGTAATATTAACTTGACGCGTGAAGTCGCTGCGTTATTTAGATTTAATGTAGAGCCTACATGTACGCTCTTCTTCAGGAAAGAAAGCCGCGTTGCTTCAGCAGTGGGCTTTTGGAGACATAAGGCTTTTGAAGTGAAAGAGCTGCAGAACTTCAGAGTGTGGTAGTTTTTAGCAAGTATTTTCTCGTTCTCAGAAATTATGCAAGATCTCTTGCCTGTATCTCGTTCAGCAGCTGAATGTCTTTACGGCGTTAGTGCTTTGAGAGTTCAGCTGCCCAGAGTTCGCCCCTCAGGTGTGCCGAGCAGCCGCAGCTCTTTGCCTCGGTTCAAAGTTCCCGGGCCTTGGTGCGGGTGAAGGGCTCGTTCCCGCTCCGGTGTAGCCGCTGGCCATCCTCCGGGGGGAGCAGGGATAGCTCCGGCCGTGGTTAGTGCTGGATGTGTTGCTTTACCGTTTTCACCTCGAAGGGAGATGTAAATACCACGCAGCGAAATGGAGGGCAGGGGTGATTTGGTGTCATGGTAACTTCCCCAACTCTCCTCGGGCTGTGCATAAAATGCAGCGCTGGAGGAACTGCGTCTCACACACATCACCTCGGACAGCGGCGGGGGGTGCTGGTGCGATTCTTTTCCTTGAGGTTGCACTGAGAAGAGCAGCAGTCGCTTCGGTGAATGCCTTGTACCACAGTGTTGCCCCTTCCAGCCTGAAAAGCCTACCAGGGCAGACAGGAAAAGGGGTCTCTAACAGAGCTGCAGCAGCAGCGTTAGTTGAAGAAACAAAAGCACAGAGGTGTGTGTGTGTGGGGGGGGGAGGGGGGGGGGAGGGGGGGGGGGAGCTTGACAGTTCTGCATTCAAAAATCCACCTCTTTGTGCAAATGCCTTGTCTTCATTTTGCCACTTACCCTGTTTAACCCTTTTCCCAAGTTTCCATGTAAGTGACGTTCCAAGATGTTTCCATATACTCTCAACAGGAATCACAGAGATGTAAGGCTTTCCTTATCTCGAGGCTAATAAACTTCCATAGGAAAGCACTGTTTGGTGAAAATAAGTAAATAAGTTTTTTACAAGGCATCGTGTGTGTGACTGGTCTAACCAAAGGCCAGTTTAATTGAGAGTGATTTACAACCTTCTGTGGATGATCTGGCAACAGAGCAGCCTCTGAGGTGAAGAGACATTAGAAAGAGAAATGTGAACGTGTGATTTTTTGACATTTTCTTTCAAACCTCTCCTAGCATCTTGCAAAGCATGCAGGACTGCTTGCATAGCCTGAGATGGCAGAAATGCTCCCCGCTGCAGTGGCAAAGCTCTTCCCTTTTCCCAAAGCAAAGCTCTGAAAGGATCAAACAGACAACAAACCTCTCTGAGCACAAGTCCCCACAGAAACATGAAGGGAATATCCACATACCCTAACTCTGGAAAATTCTTAATTTCCAGAATGGACAAAAAACAGTAACAGAATAAAACAAGAGTGAGAGAGTGTGTGGGTGTTGGGGGAGGGTGGATGGAATCTGAGGCAAGTTTCATTTTTTTTTTTTTTTTCATTTGCCCAGACAGATTCCACTGTGAACATGTAATGGTGTTCACTGAGGCACTGTGTTATTTTAAGGTAAATCTGCTGACTTCAGAATGCATAATCAGTTTCATGATCATAATAAATTATATCACAGTCATCTCCAGTGGGAAAATGGAAGGAAACACAAAAAGCAAGGGTGCCAGGACAGCTTGCTGGTTAGGATGCTAGCCTAGAAACCATGTCTTTCTTGCTTTTTTAATTAAAAATAATTCAAAAGCATCTAGGTCAATTAAAAGCTCATTTGGAAAGCATTGTAGGCACTCACAATTTAAGCCTGTCCGAAAGGTATTTTTGAAATAGTCGTTGCAGTTGAGTTCCACAGCTGTAAATTGGGAATTGCAGTACTTCTTGCAAAGGTGGTGTGTGAATAAAATATATTTGAAAGCAACTGGAACCCAGTAGAAGCTCTCTAAGGAACTGGGATAGGCAGACAGCCTACACAGGCTGTGGCACTGAGAACATTTCTTCACTAGCAGCCACAGCTTAGGCAGTTCAGGCATCTCCCCCCTCCTGGCAGGTTTTTCCCAGCTCTTGCATTTGCTGCCACAACTGTTTGCACAGCAGTACAGTGAACTTGATCAAGGAATAGATCCAGCTGGTAAAAGATAAAATATATGCTGACTGCATGGCAACACAAACGACTGTGCCAGCCAAAACACTGCTTGGCGCGTGGAGCCGAAGCAAGGCTGAGAGGAAGGAGGATGGGAGCTACTTCAGCAACCTGCTGTCAAATGCAAATTCACAGTCCCTTTTTATTTTTCAGGTACCTTAAATGTTAATCTAGAACAGTAAAAGTCACATTCTAATGTGCTAAAAGGTTTGACCGTGGTCTGATGAGACAATTGGAAGGTTCTTGTCAGTGATTTCTATACAAGGAAAGCTGGCTCTTTGATTTATGTATTTTTAAAAAGAAGTAAAATGAAACGAATTTTTTTTTTACAATGGAAGTAGCTCACAAAAAGTATGATTTAGAAGTCATATTGTTATATTTTGATTTTTCCAAATAATATAATAGAAAAGTTTAAAAAGGCCTTTTCTTTAAAAAAGACAGCTGAAATTTTTTATAACTTTTCTTAGAAACTTCTGTTATATGTCTTTTCTAGGATTACCTTTTAATTACCACTGCCTAATTGTGAGATAAATCATTGTTGCATTACCCTTTTATATTTGAGATAAAGATCCTCATACTTTGAGTTTGTCTTTCCAGGCTTCAGTGGCGGCATACTAAAAATGAATTTCATCTATTCCATGTGACACAGGTTGTTTAACAGGAAAATGTTTTTATTAGAAGAACTGGGTTAAGGGTCCATCTGGAACCAATTGAATTCTCTAATGGCCTAACCCTCTATTTCTAGAGGGAGAGAGGAGAAAAAGCAGAGAGCAAATTCAGGCTAACAGTGTAGTTCTGCAGTGTGAATTTAAGAACTTTCCCCTCTGCTCCCCTCAGCCTCTCATTCCTGCTCTCTTGCTGTAATTTGCCACATCTTCAGCTTTGTACATCCAGCTATTTTCATGACTTGCTGTAAATTATACTGTTCAAATAACTGCTGTTAGAAGTCATCATCAAAAAAGGTTGGGGGGGCACTTAAATGGGGCAAATGAGGGCAGGGTAAATTGAGCTGGGAGAATGGAAATGAGCGTGGGTCTGAGGGAAGCCCAGGGCTTCCTCAAGCCGCTGTCACTTCAGGCAGTCATCCCTCCAGCCCATATGTCATTTAATTACAGACTCAGCCATAGACTTGGGTGATCAGCAGCCCTCTTTAGATAATCAAAGTACCCCTGTACCTCCCAGGCTTGGATGTGAAGGCTTTATTGATATGTGAAGCACTATAAAAATGGAAGGCCTCATATTGCAGCTGGATTCAATGTCCAGTGATGATCCCAGATGTATTTCTGTTATTCCAAGTGGCTTTGGCTGAGCTAAAAAAGAAAAAAGAAAAAAAAAACCAAACCCAAACCAAAATATTTGCAATAAGATTTCTGTAGAAAGGACTTCGTATCAAAAAGGCATTGAGGCAGCAATTGTCCTGATGTTACATTGTTTATAAACCCAGAATTTAACCTTATTTATTTTTATGTTCGGGCACAATGTTAAGCAATTTCTTTCTCAAGTGCAGAATGGCCTGTTAGACTTCAAATGCTTGCTACTTGTCCAGGACAAAAAGGGCTACAGCACATACATTAATGTATGTCCTGGGAATCTTCTACTTCTGATTACATTACTGCTTCAGTTTCCTAGCAGAAAGTAAGAGTCATTCTGGATATATCACCGTACTTACCTTTGCCAAAACCACCTTAAACGTTTGTTAGTGATAGAGAAAAAGTGATATAGAAAAAAATTCTCCCAAAAGAAAACAATTTTCCTTTCTGAAGCTGGCCATTGAAAACATTTTATTTCTAGGTCAGGTTGCATTATTAACACGTATCAGGGTGGACTGATAGCAAAATGTGAAAAAAGAATATTATGTTGCTAATAGAAAAAAACAGCAAGGAAGTGTGAAGCTGTGAATTTTGTGTAGCTCATGTTCCTTAGCACCACATCTCTGGCAGAAACAATATAGGGTAGAGCATAGCGAGAGGAAATGAACATAAAAAGTGTTGATTGTAAAATATTAGTGAATGTTTTCATGTGTGTGTTGTGGGAGGAGATAACTGTGCACTTCACTCCTAACCTCCTCTGCCTAAATGGACTGTGCACTTATTTGAAAAACCTTATAAAAAAGATAAAATCCTAAGGGCAAAGAGCCTAAAAACACATCCATATTGAGAAACTGTACCCACTTGATTATTCAGCTGGCAAAATGAGAATTTCAAGTTGCACAGACAGCTAATTGTGGCCTGCCTGTGGAATGACAGGTCTATAATTTTTAGTTTTGTGCACATTCAAAGCCAGTCACCTTGACACTTAACAGTCCATTATCTGCCGGCCACCGGCCATATGATGATATTCAAAGAGTGACAGGTCTTTTCCATTACAGAATGATAAAATGCACTATGCTTTATTTGGATAAAGCTGTCTTCAGAGACAGCACAACCCAAATGCTTATCTGATCCTTGCATGCAACAATGACACCCAGACACCTTTTACTGCACAGGGCTAACCTGGTTTTTGTTGGATATTTTGTTGTTGTTGTTGTTGTTCTTTTGGGATAAAGATGAGTGAAATTGGTATTCCCAGTATTGTTTTCTAGAAGAACAGACAAGCTGGCATTCATATCTCTGATTTCTTTTGGTATTAAATAAGACAGATTGCAGGAAGCATTGGGACACAGGTCATGCAACTACATGATTCATAATCTAAGGAGAAATGTTTGGGGTTTTATAAAGAGATTGTTTGTTTTCAGCATGAATACTGAGGGAGGTCAAAAAACATGTCCCAGGATACTTGCTATCAAATAACAAAAAAACAACAAACCACCACAAATCAGGCTGAGACTTAGCATTTGATTCCAGCTCAGACAAGGAGCTGGATCCAGCTAGGGACTCTGGGTGAGAAAAATGTATCTGTGCCCCTGTCCCTGCAGAGAGAGCATGAGGCTGGGGACTATCTCTGTAAGAAAAACACATCTGGAAGGGCAGACAGTTCTTGGAGGTTGTTCCTCAGGTCAGGGTTGATCCAGGGAGGGCAGGGAAGCTGTGCTTCTGTGCAAAAGCCACAGTGGGCAGGGAGAGCCCCTTCCTCCCGGGCAGGGAAAGCCACTCCTTCCAGCACTGCAGACAATTTGAGTACAGGAGCTTGCAGTTCTCCAGAACCTACTGGGAGATGGGCCCACGTGAGTCATGAACTTTGTTTTGGCCTCAGCGCCAGTTTCTGTGCCAAACCGCTCTCAGTGAATTTTATTTATTTCTAAATGTCAGTTTTTAGTTGTGAATTCTGAATGTGCCTTTTGAATAGCTGCTTTTAAACTATTTTTGGAGTTTCAACAAAGGGTCAGGATTGTTTTTCTTAGCCAGCAGGGCCTGCTCCAGCTCCCAGGGACATTAGTAAAAAGATGCTGACTGATTCATGATGTGCTGGAGCAAGGCCTATAGGAGTAACTGTGCAGAGATGAGTTTTTGCAAGACATAACTTTTATCAACACTTCATTTTATAGTGATTTAAAATGATAAAAATCCTGTGAATTACAAATTTGCAGAGCTCTTCTCTTGAGCATTTGGAGTGAGCAGCAGTCGCTTTTGCCACTGGAGAAAATGATTTGTGGATTTTCCAAATGATACACAACTGTCATGTCAGTATTAAATACTGTTTTTTAGGTCCTTGCTTGCTCACAAGTAAGTGATGATAAAACTACAATATTTTTATGATTTTTTTTTTCCCCACAAAAATATACTTTGCATGCAAACTTTCAGTCTCCTATGTTCTCTTATATACAGTGTGCTGCAAGTATTTCTGCCCAGCTCTGGAGAAAAGGCTAATGAACACAGCATACTCTGAAGAGAGTAGTCAGGAGGCTTCATTTGTTCCCTACATGCTGCAATAATACTAATACACCTTTTACTCTACAGAATGGCTTGTACTTGGGGAATTGTGTTTCATCCAATTTTCTTGCAAATAATGAACAAGTTCCCCCCGGTTTATTGGCACTATCCTGTGCACACTTTTTTGGTGTAAATTATTTATTCTACTAATTTAACAGCAAACAGTCCTGGATAGTGAGCTTAGTGAGGCAATTTCATATGTATTGGTTGTAGGTTAATTATTTAGGGATTGAGATATCTCTGGTAATGCCAAATAAGTACAGACCTAATCAGAGAAAGCAATTGAATGCATCTAGGTTTTCCAAATCTCAGATCATGCAACCATTATTTGATGGTCATTAAGTTTGGTGTTTTATTGCAAAAGAGCATGAATGTGTTTTGCGGTAGCCCACAAGTTAACCCTTGTAGCTCCTTTCCCAGGCAATCAACTTTTTGATCCCTTTGAGCCAGCTATCCAGAATGTTCAAATCCACACATTCTGTTATTCTGGAAATGGAGGCTGTTAAGGATGTTTTTGGATATGTGTCTTGTGGGATAGCTTAATGGTTTTGAGGCTTTAGACATATGAATGCTGACGAGTCAACAGATAAATCACATTTAGGACTACAATAAACACCCTCTGCTGATTTTTCTCTAAGATGGTGTGCAGACACACGGTGGAGCTGGCTTCACTGCTGTAATTGTCACTATTTTTACAGAGAGATTTTGATGCTAATCATTTGTATAACATGAAATGTCTCATGTCCTATAGCATCACTATCCAGCATCAGTTTAATGGGTATCATGTAGGGGTTATTTTAATTCAATAAGGAAAACATTATTCTTATGAGGACTTTTCAGCTGGCATGCCATAACTGGGTGATTCATTCAAGTGAGTAGAGTGAGCTCTGAGTGGAGCCTGGGAAGACAATGTAAGAAAAGCTGCGTGAAGAGAAGTCTCTGAGCAGTGCTTGGATAGCATGTTGATGTTGAGGCATAGTTGTTTCTCTTCTGCCATCTTTATTTCTGCAGCAGAATTACTGCTCTGCACTATGCTGTGCTTGACTCCTTAAAAGGCGCTCAAGGAAGCCCTGCAGAAGGGTGAGAAACTCTTATATTCAGGTCTCAACACCTCTTCAGTAGCAGTTGGAGGTGTTTTATTTTTTAAGATGGGATAATCTGCTCTGTAGGCTGGTTTTTGGGGGGTTGGGGGTGGTAGGGTTTGTTATTCATTCTCTTTATGCTTGATTTAGGGTGTTGTGGTTTTGTTTGTGTTTATTACACGTGCGGATTCATTTTTAATGTTAAATTTAAAACAAGTTGCAGATGGTGGGGAAGATTTGAGATGATCCTTTTCCTAAGGCAGTTTGTTCTGCAGTTTTAGGTCAGCCTTCACAGAAGTGCTTGCTCTCTTACAGATGAGCTGAAAAGATGCCCACAAGAATGGGCATGGTTAAGGTCTACCCAAGGTTCTAGGTGGCTGTGGGGTGGAATAAAGAGATGTTTCTAACCATCAGCTTAGAGATCATTCAGCAACTTCTCTCTTATGGAACCACAGAAACTAAAAATTAAAAACATTAAATGAAAACTGTAATAGCTGGAAGGAGAAATCTTGGTAAAATTATGAAATAAAACATATACAGCTGTGCCAAGAAAAATATTTAACTCAATTTTAAATGCTATGAGTCATTAGGATGTGTTAAAAGGCCAAGTACACCACAGTATGTTTCTCCAGTAAAAATGAAAAAGGAAAGTTGAATCTCACTTCATTGTAGAAAGCTTTAATGACAGGAGTATGCTGCAGTTTTTCTTAGGTGCTGTCCCCGTGCTCATATGTCCATCAACTTAGAATTGTAATCAAAGAGTTTGATTCAGAGTTACACAGAGTGAATATAGGAAGGGCTGAACGGGTTATGTGGAGGATTTGGGGTGATGGGATGTGTGCTAGTTCTTGTTGTTTTAGAATCTTACTTTGTTAAGGTGCCAATGGCAAGTAAGAAAAATCACATTTTTTCATAATTCAAGAATTACATGACCTGTTAAACTGGAAGAAAAGAAAGATTCTCATAATGCTTCATTTCTGTGGACTATTTACATAGTGAGGGTATTTCTTCCTACAGAGGTGACTGTGTGATTAGAACCAAGGAATAATTTTGTGATACTAGTCTGGCAGGTGAGTGAGCACAAGAAATGAAAGACTCAACTTTGTAAAACAAGTGATTTTCTGACTGTGATAAACCAGTTGTTCATTCAGTAAAAGGAACAAAAAATAGACATGGACTTCGAGAGCCATGATGGATTAGTCTTTAAAAGCCTGCTAGTTTGGGGAAAAAATTAAATATTTATTTTACTAACAGAGATGGAGACACTTTAGCTAGTCCAATGATTAAAGCTGTGCCTGTATCACACATCCTAGAGTTCTGTAAAGAACTACCTGAAACAGAGGTAAAGAAGCGAGCCAGGTACTGACAACAATCTGGTTTCTAATAGTGAGGAACTCAACAAGCTCTAATTTATCCTGTTCAAGACAAGAGTTTGAGTTCCTTATGTTTTCTTTCCTGCTTACAGGTTTTAAATCATCAGTGCAGGATGCAGTGAAGTTAATTGGTTACAAAGGTGTAGTTTTGTTGTGATGCTGCTTCTGGGTGGGTGTTCAGTAAGAAAATCCTGGATGCCATTCTGCCACGTTCCTTGTTTTTGCTTTGCTGATCTGAGCTGAGGTGTGTTTGCTGTAATGTGACATGAGATCCAGCACTGTATTTCTACTGACAGCCTTCAAGTTCCTCCTTCTCTTCCTGGCATTGACTTGAAATTGTGAAGAGAGAATATTGTAGACAGCACAGCAGTTAAGGATTTTAATCCTTTTTGTAACAAAACTCCATGAAAATCTTCAGAACCTCAACCATACCTTGTCTGCTAGGCTTTGTGCAGTAATTGCTGTTGTGTTTGCGCTGAGATGCTGCTCTTCAGCAGAGTGCAAACCAGTAGGAATGGCTGTGCAGAAGGTGTGATGCTCTCTGCTGTGTTACCAAGCTGTTTCCCACTTTACTCCCTGTTATACCTAATGGCATGGAGACAAAGCTCCCAGCCTATCTGCCTGGAAAGGAGGGCGCAGGGCTGATTTGGATGCAGTCAGACTGATAAGGGAAACTTGAAATAAGGACACCTGACAGATTCAGGGGTTTCTGGGTGGAATGTAACCTTTAAAAGCCTCAAGAGAGTAACACATGGTCTTTCAATGACATGTCTTTCATTGAGTTCTCTCATTTTCACATTGTTCTTCGGTATGAAATGTTTAACAGAGATTCCACCTGCCTGTTCCACAAGTAGGTCAGCATTTGATAACTGCATTAAAATTGTACTTTCCTAAATCCTCTCTCTTACTATAATCCTGCCTGTCCCTCTCAATTTTCCTGTGTTCTAATGCGCCATTATGGGGAAAATGTAGAGTCTTTTTTTTTTTATTATTTCTGAGTTTTCACCCACAACAAAGCTGTTTTGTTTTAGGTTTGTATCACATTTCTTCCCCAAAAGTTTCTGAAGATAAGACATCACAGATATGATGTCACATAGGAAAGATTTTGTTATGCTTTTGTAAAAGTCTATGTCTTTTTGTATTATTCTGAAAAAAAACCCCACAAAATGTTTGGGCTTGTGAAAGTGTGTTAAAGAATATATTTGGAATATTTAAATATAGTTGGTAATTTAACTCTTCAGCCTAACATTCAGCTCATTTTCAATGTGGCCTATCACTTCTGGTGTGACATTACTAAAAGCCTTCTGATTAAAGCCAGCTCTCTTATGCATACTTTACCTCTGTGACCTATGAGTAGCTTGAAACCATTTGAAATCTGTCTAAATTGGATCCCCCTGGTTGTAAGTGTTACTGCATGTCAGTTCTGTGTCAGTTGGATGGAAATCTTGCTGCAGAGGATGAAAGTTCACAGCTCAGTATTAATCTACTGGGCAAACTACATCTAATGCCTTCAGTATTCTTGAAATATAGCTTCTGATGACCTCTGACAGGTAAAATACAGCACAGGATTTTCTAATATTAATTTTCAGTGTAGCAATTTAAAATAAAGCATGTATCAGCCTTCATGGCAATAAATGCCATGAGAGGCAAAACTAAGAACAGTGACAAGTGGATTATTGGACATGGAGACTTTTGTTAATAAAATATGTCTAGGTCCATTACTTCACAATTGTCTTGGAATAGGAAATGCAAATCCTGGCTTTGCTAAAGGAGGCTGTGTATGGATGAACTGCTGGCTGGGATTCCCTTGTTATCTCTTGGATGAGACTTGCAAACTGCTGTGTGAGCTTAACACAGAAAAAAAAATCCTGAAGCTGCATGGCTTCTGGAGCAGGCAGCATAAATCACTGAGCATTGGTGGAGTCTAATTCACAAACAGGAACTTTGGATTTAGCACCAGCTACTGTTTGAAAGGGGATCTGTATAGATTCGTGCAGCTTGGATGACACCATTATCAACATCTTGTGTTACACAGTGGCAACAGTGACACCTTTGCTCTTGTCACTGTCAGGGAGAATTCCAAGTACATTAGATTTTGGTTTGCTTTTGAGGGGACTTTTTTTTGACTCAAAACCCAAACCTAAAAAAAAAGGAAAAATGTCTGATAGGTGCAGGTTTGTAAGTCTGCAATTTTATCTCACTTCTGTTTAAGCTAACAGCAAAACACTTCTTTCAGAGCAGCAAGTTTGAGTTCTAAATATTTATTTAGAATCTGAGAGGAAATGGATCCTGCATTCCTTGCGAATCCCAAATTGTCTCTAAAAATAGTGGATTTGGTGGGAAGAAAGAAATCTAATATTGAGCTCTGCTTTGCAGAGGGATGATGCTGGTGCTGGGAGGGATGCTTTTCAGGCACTAGACAGGAATCAAATCCATTTTTCTCAAAGCCCTGCTTCAGTCCCACTGAGGAGAACTGACAAAAGTGTGCTGTTCTAGGCCTGGAAGGAGCCTTTGGCTCTGCAAGAAGCCCGTGTTTGAAAGAGAAGTTTTAGTCTATTGGGAGTATACTGACTCAACAGCATCTTTTGAGCCCTTCCAACTCCTCTGGTTCTGTAGCTACAGTTTGTCATTACAAACATTGCCACTTGATAAGTCAGATAAAATATCTCATCCGATGACTCTCATCCTGTCATTCCTCTTAGGGAAGTACAAAACAATAGTAATAAATCAGTACTGGTATGGCCAGAGGTATTTTAAGACAGTGGCAATTGGATCAGTTCTTGGACAGTTTAGGAGCATATTTTCCTGTTGTTTCCATTTTTAAACCCAGACTTCTAAAATGCTGACAGCCTGGCTCTTTTTCCTGTGAGTCACACAAAGAAAGAAATTTTTGATTACAACATGTGCAAGGGCCCAGAGCCCTAAACCTTGGAGTTGTCTTCTCTCAGAGGCTCTGAGACGTGGAATTGAAGGATATATATCAGATGTTGGAGGAGCTCCCTGTGGATGCACAGTTGGGGTAACACTCATCTCTGGGAGCCCAGAGCTCACCCCGCAGCAGTGCCACAGGACTCTGCTGCTGTACCTACACACCTTCTGAAATAGATAGAGAATCACAGCACAGGGGCTCTTACAACAATGTAACCAGAACAAAGTATTTGAAGGAATGGAAATTAAGCACTTTGCAGACTATAGCAATCTGGTGGCTGGTGGGCTTTAATCATTGATTTTTGCTTTGTTAATTTGGCAGTATTGAACGTGGGTAACTGTGGCGTTCAGACCCGACAAATCCGTGGAAAAGAGCACACTAATGAAAATCCATCAGAAAATAAGGGAATGCTTCAAAGTACCAGGAGTGTGTGCAGGTGGATTTTGGACTGAAGGAATCAAAGCACTGACTGACAGCAGTGATCTCTTCCCTTACTGTTCATTGGCTCACACTATTCATTTTGATAGAGACCCCCAGATATGGAGAAGTAATTTTCCCTTTATAGAACTCCCATATGTGGGAAATTTTCTTCTTAAGCTTACAGAGGGCTTTATCACAGGCCAAACTTGAAAGAATAGAAAGAAGCCAACAACAGTGAATAAAATAAATGGTTTAATAGTTTTTGCATATGAAACGGCTGGCTAAAAAATCATGTATACTTAAATAAAAGTTTTTTATATCCACAGCTAATGTCTAATCTCAAAATAGGAGTTTGATCTCAAGGCAGGGCAAAATGTGTGCTCTTTTCAATTTTATCAATTTAACTAGAGGTGAAGTCAAGAATTTCAGTGGGATGAATGTGATCCTGCATCTTCTGCTCCCTGACCCAACAACATAAAGTATAGCACTTTGTCTGAAGCTTGGGCAGAAGCTAAAACATGCATTTGTCCAGGCTTATTCTAGATTTGACCTTCTTAAGACTAACAGTTTGATCTAAATGGGAAAAAATAACAGTCAGATTATTAGCTTATCTTGCTTGTGGGTAGAGACACAAGCTGATCTGGAAAGTTTTGTGTCTGGATTTATTTTAAAAGCTGAAGTGCTTTGTAGGCTTGGCCCTATACTGGATATGTCACCAGGCTTATGGAAAGTTGGAACTGAAGCCCTACTTTTTCCTTCTTCTTCTGCATTGCCATATTTGTGGTTTTGATTTTTTCCTTTTCACTTCTCCTTTCCTGAAGTGAGACATCTCAGTGGATGGGTCCCTGTGACAACGACGTCCTCGGCTTCTCTCAGCCTCCCCCAGCTGCTGCCAAAGGCTGTGCTCTGTGCAGGTCTGAATGCACTGCAGGAATCCACAGGCACCCTCCCCGGGGGCACACAAAGGTACCCTGGCTAAATTCTAATTGAGACTTTATGAACTGCTTTTCTTTGAGAAGGCAGCTTTTTGAGTATGATTGCAGTTTTGAATTGCAGTAATAACATCACAAAAGATGGAATTGTGATCAGTAGGTCTGGGGGAGGAAAGAAACACTGAAAGGAGGCTCCTCAGCTGCATAGTTTGGATTAACCAATAGGGAAAATGTCTTTTTAACACAAAGGTTTTGAGGTCACCTCTTGGGAAAAGATATCAGGACCCAAACCTAGATTAGTTAGAAACCTGAATGAATAACCAGAAAGTCCTCTCAGGATTCCGCTTTCCATTTTTCCACTAAGTCTCCTTTCTGTATATTCTCTAATAGAAAGGAATCTTCTAGATATTTGTTAGCACAGCGTTCTAATTAGGCTTATTGATAATTAATCTGAATAAATCCATGTGCAGAAACGTCTCATTACGATTCTTTCAAAACATGATATAGGGCATTCAAGAGATGTTCGTGTCCGGTCATTTTCCATTTCATGGTTTCTGTTGTGCGTGTGTCATGGTGAGATTGAAGGTACAGTTTAGTTAAATTTTTGAGTTTTAGAAGCTCATGCTTGTCCACTGCTTGATCTTGACATTGTCTTTTGTACATGAAAATGTTGATGACTGTAATAAGTCTGAGAGATAAATATTTTAATTTATAATAACACTGTTTTATAATTTCTGTGTGTTTTGTTTTGCTTCATTCTGTTGTTTATTTGTGTGGGGGTTTGGGGATTTTTATGTTTGGTTGTTAGGTTTGTTTGGGGGTTTTTTTTGTTACTTCCCAGTCTTTGCTCAGCTCTCCAAGCACACTGCAATGTGTCAGGAGGAATAACATATAGCTTGCAGTCCATCATCTGCATTCCCTTTGCATTAGGTGTAACACTGGCATGAAAATCAGAGCCCCTGCTCCAATTTTTCCAGCTGTCTCTGTCTCCCTGTGATCTTTTTGTACAAATTTTCTGGCAAGTCTGCGAATGTGCACGCTTATATCCCTCTCTTGGGCATACATACTAATTTTTCTATCTCAAAACATGAGTAGAACTAAATAGAATAAATTTTTTCCAGTAATTTGAGTGTGTTTACTGATGTAGGCAAACACCAGTAAACAAAACATACATATAATATACAAAAATTACAATACCTTCTTTCTTTGTCCTCTTGCTCTCAGATTTCTATGTAAGTTTGTTTTGTTTTCATTCAAAATGTATGAATAAAGCAATATCAGGATCTTTTCACTGCCATCTTCAGGCCTTATTTATACTTTTACAGCTTCAGAAATTGTTAACTTTTAGGCAATAAATGTCATCTTACTTCTGAGGTTACATTTGTTTTATTCCCCTCAGTAATATTATTGCTTTAAGACTGTAATATGTTTTCTCTTTTGGTGTTTTTCTGTTGCCCCAAGGGACTCCAGCTATAACTAGGATTTGCATTGGCCACGGTGCTGTTCTTATTCTGCACATGGTGGTGGGTAGACAGGCAAGAGTGCCAGGGCTGAGCATGATATTCTATTGGAACAGCTCGTGCCAAGATTTTGGGCTTGAACCATTTGGAGGAGACATTATGTCACTGTCTGCATCAAGTGAATTTGAACAGGAAAGTCCTACTGTATTTTGGGCATGTGTTTCAAAAATAACAATTAAAACAATTTCTTCTAGGTTTCCTTCATTTCTGTATTCGCTTGCTGGTTTCACAGCCTTTGCACTGCGTTGCATGTGTCCTGGTGGTGTTTCTGTTTCATTATTTTTCAAGCAGAGTTTGATGACACTGATTTAGCAGTTCCTCACAGTTCACTGCTCCAGTTTTCATCAAATTATACTTGTAGTTATACTAGACACTTTCATCATCAATTTCCATATGCCTCAAAGACATGCAGGGACCAGTTTTCCAACACTGAACTCAAATACCAGACAATAACTGGAATACAGGATTTCTTTTCCCAGGGTGTCTGAAACAAAGGGTGTAAAATCCCTCAGTTCTTAGCAAGTGTTTTCAGCCTGGATGCAATAACAGTTACAAAGTATTGATTTTTAAATGCCAAATCAAGGGATAAAAATGAACACTGACCAGAGACAATACTGTTGGCCCTTCACCATTCCTTTCCAGAAACCTATCTTACATTATAACACTGCCTGTGAATTTAAGGTTTGCTCTTTCCCCACTGAATGGGAGGATTTGTAAGCAACATGAGCTGTATTTTCTGTACAGCAGAGTTTGATAATGATGACAATTAACACACAGTAAAGATTTTGGCTTCAGGCTCTTAGGTTTATGTGTACCTTCAGATCAGCAGTGTTACCAGGGACATTTAAAGTGACAAGGCTTCTGAGAAAGACTTTTCCTTCATTTAGGGAGTCTTGGTTACTCAGATTGGAGAGATGTCCACGTAGGAACACCTGGCACCTTTAAAGGCTTTCTGTTATGCTCATCCTACAATTTTCTGTAAGGGCACCACAGTTCTGACCCAAAGGGAATCTGAATTCCATAAACCAGAACTAGATGCAGATTTTCTGGAGACCATGGTTGTTTATTTCTGTCAAAAGCATAGAGTTAATTATGCAAGGCATGAAGGGATGCTCTATTTGTTTAGATGTAAAGAGGTTAACTCTGAGTAGGTGTTGACAATAGTCATCATCAGATGAATTTGCCAGTAAATTTGTAGTCCTCAAAAAAAAAAAATTCTTCAATATAGCACAGGAGTAATACTCTCTCCTCTGCACTACCATGTTAAATGCTTTACTTGCACTGAGAAATAAGATCTATCTCGGTTTTGCAATTTGCTTTCCATGTGGAATTTTGACTGATTTTGAGAATTTTGTATATAACTTTCCATGCAATAGGGACCTTCTCTCAGGAATAGAGAGAAGAATTTTTCTCTGTCTGCAGGAATTTCAGTTTGTGGAGCTTGACATTTGAAAAATGCACTCAGTGTGATAGAAAACCACTTCACTGAATCTTCTGCCTAAAGTCAGAAGGACATGGGTAGAGTTAGAGTGTAGACAGGAGGCCATCTGGTATCACTGTGACTCCTCAGACTCATGGGGACACAGTTCATGTTACATCCAGGAACAGAAACTGTGTGTGACCACGGTCTGCCACGGGACGAGACAATCTATGTGATGAAGAGGGAAGGGAGTTAAATAAGTTAAAGGTCAAGGAGAGGAGAGGTTTGTAATACACTTTTCTGTAGTACTAATGCCTGTTTTCTGACAGATCATTAGGAATTGTTTGGTACAATGGGCTTTGAGTGCCAGAACTGCAGGTGAATGAAACTGAGGGTTTTCTCATGCACTGGCTTTGACTCAATCCATTATATACTAATTAAATGATAAAATGATCACTTGGGGGAAAAGGCATCTACTTTCTAAACAGGTAAATTGTTAAGCAATAAATAGGATGTTAAAGCACCTCACATTACCCCCACAGTTGTGTATTCCCTGCCACAGCTCATTGACCAGAGTGTGAGCCCCCAAAACCTTTCCTTGTAGTGTGCCCTGAGCCTCCAGCACCTGGGAGTTCCTGCAGTGATGCCTTTGCAGTAACTGCTCTCCACCGAACAAGACTTGGATTGTTATGTACATACAAAACTGAAGTCACTGCCTGCTCTGTTATGAAGAAATAAATCACCTATGTATCCTTCTTAATTCTGAAAAAGAATGTTCAGTGGAAAGTTCAGGGGAAAAAAAAAAAAGGGATTATTTCCTTTCCAGGTACCTTGACTATCAATTGCATTGGGAGTTTCTAGAAGGACAAACAATTCACCTCCAGCTGGGGTTTTTGCATCACTTTTTTTCTACAGAGGGTAAGTAGGAAAATTCCAATCAAATATTTAATTTAATTTAAAGGGGCAAGGCAGCAGATAAGCGTTCTCCTGTGACAAAGTTCTGGCCCATCAAATATAACAAGACTGCCCAAAGGGCAAGTAGTGATACTTCCTTCAGTAATCTTACCTGATGCTCTATGAGCATAATAATGGCTTGCTCTTCTGTGTCTGCAGATTCTGACAGAAGGCTCAGATTTCACTTCCTTTTGGCAACTGCCATTTTCCTCCAAAAGCTGGTGTGTCTCTATGGAAAGGCTGTGGGTTTTTTCTGAAGATGTAGTGTTTGCTGGAGAATTAAACAGGTTAGTTTATGGGCCCCTGTTTGTGAGGGGAAAAAGTCAGATAAAAATTCATAATGGGACAGATTGTGAAAATCCAAAGCCATGAGGTTGGGAGTTTTGTTCAGCTTTTAGGATTCAATATTGTTTATAAGTAACACTCTGTTTTTCTGTTGTTTTCATGTTGTTGGCCAGCATGCACACCAAATGCTCTGTGACTTAGGGCCTGCCTAAGAGAGCAATGGAAAACTTTAAATCTATCCAACTATATTCAGCAAATTTGCAACATTGTGGGGCTCAGTGGGGCATGAAGCCTAAACTATTACAGTTTTCTTCTGTTGTCTTCTCTTCCACAGTTAGGGAAGAGTTTCTGCTTTAACGAGGGGAATGAGCCTGTTAAGATACAGTTTTTGGCAGAACTGCACTGCTCTGTGCTGCCATATAGGGAATCCAGTGACTTTTGGTGAAGATTGCTATCAGTAGCCGTCAGTAACCAAACTCTACTTTCTTAAAATGCTAGGAAATTAAAATATGCATTTTCTAGTACTGTATCAGTATGTCCCAGTCTCCACAGGCTGAAACTGAATTGTCTGCGGTGCAAATGAGAACCCTTGGTGCTCTGGTCTTAAAATGGCTAAAAAATCCAGGAAGTTGAAACAAACAACCCAAACCCCTCTGGTACTGTGTCCAGAGGAAAAGACAGTGTGAAGCACTGGCTTAACTCTTTCAGGAGGTGTAGCACACACTGTGTGCTGCTGCACTGCAGGCTGGGGCACTGCATTGTGCCAGCACAAGCATTCGTGACACTGCCGAGGGCTAGCCTAGGGAGCTGATCTGACTCAAACCCCTTTCTGCCCCTTTGGAAGGAGTCTTTTTAAACACTGAATTTGTTCTTCATGTGTGGTTTGCTTGTGTTTGAAAGGGTTTTTTGTTTTGGTTTGGTTTAATTCCTTTCTGTGTAAAAAATCTCTCAAAAAAATCTGATTATTTAAGGAATGAGTGCTCAGAGGTGGACTTTAAATTATACTTTCTTGTATTGCTTTACAGATAATTAGGATTTTTTTTTCCCTGAAGTAAAGAGCAAAATTAGATAGGTGTCTGTGGTTCAGGGTGTCTGAACTACCCTGTGTGTGTCTCATAAGCTGCTAGCTCTGTCCTGTGCTTGGCAGAAACTGGAGGCAGTGATATCTATGGAATATATTAAAGACGACATAATAGATTGTGAAGAACGCGTGTGTTTTTCTGGATACTATTATGTTTTATAACTTTTAACATGCATCTCCTGTATCTGTACATTTTAACATGCATCTCCTGATACTCATTTTGAATTTGTACAAGTGAAAAAACAAAATCCAGTGCCAACTGTGAATGTGACTAAAGTTTCATGTATAACATATCCTTTCACCATCATTAATAGGAAGTATTAAGGTAAAGAAAAGCTGTTCACTGTTTTGAATTTCACCCAGCTAGAAAAATCAGTTCTGTGACACTCAAAATAAACATATCATTTACTTTTTACATTTCTGAATTAATCCCTGAAATCCTCTTGTCAAATGTGTGTCAATAAATACATGTTCCAGCCATAATACAGATATTTTATTTTTGTGTACTTGCATTTCAATGCTGCTCTTGTGAATTAGAGAAGAAAGGCAACAGAAGTCAACTCCTTTCCTCAGAAAACCCTTTAATCAGTTCAAATAAAATATTTTTTCCCTGTTTTAGCAACTCTGGGGCCAGCACATTTCTAAGGTGAGTACTTCTTTGGAAAGCATACTGAAAACAAGTAGTTTGTAAAAGGGAAAAGTTCTGCTGAGTGCCCTTTACAGAAAAGGTTCCAGAGTTTGTCCAGTCATTTATTACCAAAAATGCTCCTGATGACTACATTACAGCTTGCTGTTGTTGTTGAGCACGTAGTATTGTAAAAAAGGTGTGACCTTAAAAGCAGGTCCCACTGTGGATTCACATAAGCAAAACCCAAGTACCGCGACCTTTGAGGCCACAGGGGGCTTGCTGTATGTAAGGACTAGTGAGGCAGGCGAATGCTCATTTCAGTACCAGGGCTCTGAGACACCAGGGAAATGTCTGATCTCTCACCAGGTACCAGAGAGAAGGCCTGTGAGCTTTTTAATTCCCAATCCAATCCCTTACCCAGTCCTCTACCCTGTTCTTTCCTCTGGGCTAGGAGCTCCTTTTTCTAGTGCCAAGGGCTCCAGATGTATAAAAGCACAGCTACAGGAAAAGCCCTTCTGCTGCAGCTGTGGAGAAGGGATGCAGCAGGTTCAGGGTAAAACCTGCTCCCGGTCACCTCTCCCTCCCTGTTCCTGTGCTGAAGCTGGTCCTGGTACCAGGGAAGCTAACCTGTTCTCTTTCTGCCCTCAGTTGCTCATCTCACTCCCTGTCTAGTTCCAGCAGGAGAATTGATGCAGTTGTGAAGTGGATTGGATGAGGACACTGACCCACACCGAAGCAGAACATTTTCCCTGGTGCTGAATGGATCTGTTTCCCAGGAGGTGTTCCCTGTTCTCACCAGAGGGTGAGTGCAGGGACACAAGTGGGGGGAGTGGGCTGGGTGCTGGATTGCTGGTTCTACAGCTGTGCCAGAGAAAGTCAGCTAAAAATATTTGTGCAACTTCGGCCCCAGACTCTGTTCCAGGAGAAGTTTCCCTGGAAATGTTGCTTTGATTTGGGTAGGAGGACGACTCGTGTGGGCCATTTTGTCTGAAACAGGAATTCTCCTTTGGTGGTTCACAGTGCTCACTGCTTTCAAAAGTGAAAATGACAACAGTAAAAAAATCAGACTGAAAGGGTGAATTTGGAAAAAAAGTCTTATGCCATTTAAGTTTTTCTCGGATTAATTTTTCTTAGTTTGCCATGTTTCTAAACAGGACAATCCATGCCAATGGATTTCTGCTGGGCAATACAGAGGACCTGTATTCTCATGGTTTTCAGCAACAAAGAAAAACCTGCCTACTTGCCATGCATATCTGAAGGTTGGCTAGAGTCAAAATTACTTATTTAATATATATATGTCACTCACTTACTATTAGAGGCCTGCTATTTATTTTGTCTGCTCGACTATTGAAAAATATTTGGTTCTTTCGTTCTTTTGTTCTTTCTCCTCGCTGTAATATATTTTTGGAAGTCTACCCTTTCCATTTGCCGTTTTGAAAGTAAAAGAACAAACCCGTCTAATCTTTACTTTTGTTACTATTGTGGCAGTTGACACAATTGCTGTGGTTTTGGCGGGGGTGGGAGGAGGGAAGAAAAAAGCGGGGGGGGGGGGGGGGGGGGGGGGGGGAAGACAACAGCCACATCCCTGATTCTGTTTTTCCGTAGAAAAGCCCCAGTTACCCTAAGACAATGTTCGGCCTCAAAGGCGAACCCTGGTGTTTCTGGTGGCTAAGGTGAGCTTACCTACAAAGGAGCAGGGCACCGCATTAAACACACAGTGAACGAAAGGTGCGGCGGAAGATGCGAAAACCTGTTTGGAGGATTTGGGTTTTTAAATTGTTGCTGTTATGACTTATTTATTTTGTCATCTCTGTGGGCAGCGGACGAGCCGATGGGCCATGCGTGGTGCGGGGCCGGCCGTGTCTGGGCGAGGGAGCCGGGCGCTGCCCCTTGGCGGGGAGGGGGGTCTCGGTGGGCTCCGGCTCTGCCCTGCCGCTGCCCGGCCGTGGCCGCCGGCACCCGCCGTGACCCTGGCAGAGCCGTGCTCCAGCCGCCTCGGCGTGGAGAGGCTGTGCCGCACTTGGGAAATGCAGCAGCGATCGCTCCCTCCCTCCCTCCCTGCCCGGGGGGGTGAAGTGCGAGGCAGCGGGAGGAGCCGTGCGTGTGTGTGTGTGTGTGTGTGCGAGCTGCGCCGTGGCCGCCGTGTTTCCTGGTGCCTGCTCCCTGACCCCAGTGGCAGCCCCGATCACTGCACCGCGCCCGCCCTCGCCGCCGCCCCGCAGCCGCTCCCGCAGCCGGACCCGGAGCCGGACCCAGGGCCGCCG
>VZUI01003278.1:0-28500 GCA_013401135.1 Cettia cetti
ATTGTGAAAAAAAAAAAAAAAAAAAAAAAAAAAAGAGAAATAGACAGTATGTGGGAAGGGAGAGGGCCAAGCTGCATGTGGAGTGCTGAGCCTCCTGGGACCTGTGCACACAGGGGGGTACACACACAGGCAGAGCCAGCGGAGGAAAAGCCCAGGCTGGTGGCATGTCCTGCTCTCTTCCGAGTGCCCTGGCTCATGTAGGCTTTGCCAGGAGCTTCCCCAGCCCTTCCCCAGTACTGCTGCCCAGCAAACAACCCTGCGCTGCCCCAGCCCCCTCCACGCACTGACCTTGACCTGAATACCATAATCCACTCCAGCCGTAAGCAATTGCAGAGAGTGGCAGGTCACCCAAGGATACTTTTTGCAGCTGTACTGCAGGTCACAGCTCACTGTGGTGCAGCTGCTCGTGAAGAAAAAGTGTCTGCTATCTCCTTTCCCAACCCTTGGGCTCTTCTGGACATGCCCAGTGATGTGTGCATCCAGTGTTTGATGCACATCCCACCGGTGCCAAAATATGTAAGGGTGGATGGGATGTGGGGCTGCCTCTTTAATGACATCAAAATAATATCTCTCCTCCAGCCCAGAGGAGTGCTGGGTAAGCGAATAATCCCCACGCTGAATTGCAGAGAACAGACATTGAACTGTCTGGCAGTTGCAATCAGAAGCCTTTTTTTCCTTTTTCTTCCCCCCTAACACTGGTCAGCAGCTGTGTTGTTTATAAAATGAATGGAGCCCTTAATGAAGCAATAGATAGAAACAGTGAGAGGCTGTGTCTGTCTGTTACAAAGGGCTGAGGGGGAAGGGTTGAGCTCTTAAAATACCCTGACATCCTTTCTGTCAGTTATTTAAACGTTAGGCATAGCAGTGATCAGCTACCAACATAAAGTCTATATTAGGCTCCGTGGAAATGCTAAATCCACACATCAAAACAACTGTTCATATAGACAGACAGGGAGAGGCTTTCTCTGCCTGTGAGTGTGAAATAGTGCAAAAATTGAGCAAAAAAAAAAAAAAAAAAAAAGAGAAATAGACAGTATGTGGGAAGAGAGAGGGCCAAGCTGCAAGCAACACTGCTCAATGTGCTGTGTTTGTGGATGCAACAGACCCCATTACAGGCACATTGGATTGCAGCAGACACTCTGCCCAAGATGCAAAAGCAGACAGAGAGTGGATTCCAGCACTGGAGAGAAAAAATAAGCAGCTTTGCTATAAAGAGTTTTCACTCCAGCTCAGTCCATCACTCACAACACATGACATTAATCATAAACCTCGAAAACACATCTAGGTTAAAGTTTCCAGCTGTTCAGTCAATAGAGACTTTTAAAGAGGAAAGCAGCAGCATCCTTCAGCACAAAAGTCCTGCTGCCACAGGACATGGTATTGGCACATCCTCTCCCACTCCCCCTCTGCAGAGACAGGGAGGGGGAAAGACAGCATGAAGTTTAGCCAGATTTTTATAAGTAGATGTCGAGGCCCAGGCAGAGGTGGAACTAATTTGGGTTTCAGCAATGACATCCTTTCTATTCGTGGTCTTGAAGAGTACCACTGCAGCAAAGTATTGGCATTGAGATACGCTGATGCAATCAGGAAGCCTCATGGTCCCTGGGAGCCCATCCTGTTTTCTTTTATAGCCCCAAAAGCACTATGAGGGGTAAACTGGTAATTTTCTGAAAACCTCTTCTTACTCAATCAGAATTTCCTCTATGCCACACTAGCTCCCTGGTGGCTATTCACACTTGGGAAAAAAGTGAAACCCCAGCTCCTGTTTTCCAGGTTAATGACTCTACAACATCCAGACTAATTTTGTCTCCAACACTACTGCAGAAATCAGCTTTTGCAGGTCTGGGAGGGGTCTTTATAAAAAAATTCTAATAAATCTGCAAGCCACTTGCATCTCTTCAGTTACAACACAAGCCGAAGATGCCAGGAGACCAGTACTGCAGGGAAAGAATTGTCATAACTCCTTGTAAAAAGTAAGACACCTCTCCTCTGTGCTGCCCTCCAGCTTTTATGCAGAGGAACACAGGGTTCTTTGCCAAATGAACCTGCAAAGCTGACATTTATAGTGATCCTAGCAACTCCTTGCAGCTCAGAAGTGCTCACAGATCCTTTTGTGCTGCAATAAGTCTTGGATGCATTCCTCCCCATTAAACCAAAATAAACTGCCTAGGCTTGACAGGCACAGCACAGTGTCCTTGTGGAAAGAATGATTAGCCATTCCCAGAAAAGCTCAGCAAAGAATGTAACTTTGCCCTTCTTTTGTAAGATGAGCTGGCACAGGTTGCTCCTGTTTTCACGGGCAGTGGCTGTCAAACCCTTTGCTGGTATCAGTCCAGTCCTGACTGCTGAATCATCACATCTAGTAGAGCCTTGGCTCAGACATGACAAATATTTGCTTTTGCATCTTCCTATCACAGGATTATTTGAGATACAGAAGGAATGAGCAGCCCAAAATAGTCCCAGCAAAGTCATCAAAGCACCTGTCCCTGAAAACTCCAGTGTGTAAAGTAAGTCACTAGGTTAATCTTTGCTTTCCTGGAGTTACATTCTTGTAAGAGCTCCAAAAATAATCACCTTTAGAAAAATCCAACTGGCATCTGCAATTTCAGTCAGGAGGCCTGAATAACACCAGCTATTCATAGGGAACTCATCACATCAATGGATTCAAAGATCATACAGGATGCAGTGAGCATGGCACCAACCCCAGTGAGGAAGTCAGACCCCAGATCTGTGCATTAGACAGTCCTTTATCCAGGAAGACAGAAAAATAGTACTCTGTACCACGGCTCAATATTTTTCTATATCCTTAAGTACTAAAAGAGTCAGCAATTATGCTGAAGTGTGAGGTGTTTTCTTAGAATAGTAGGCTGGATGAAGGAAACCTCTGAGCACAAAAGTAGTAATGACAGATCTGAGCAAAATCAAAAGAAACTTCATTACACAAAGGGATGACAAGAATATATTTGGACTGAAAAAGATTATTGTACTCCTGGTAAAATATAAAGACACCAGACATTGCAAAGTTACAAATTTATTTGTTTTGAAATAAATACAAATACTTCATTAAGAAACTTTTCTTGATAGACTTTACACAATAGCTTTATTCTTTCTGGAAATTGTCTGTTCCTCCCACAAAATGTTATGGATATTCTACACAAGAGCTGAAGTTAGTCAATATGAAGGAACCTAGATGGTGTTTTTCTGAACAAGCAATCCCAAAGTATTAACATTTGCTATTTAACTGCTCAGCATTTGAGCTTTTTGTCTGTGTGAGGACTGCTATTCAGCAGGGATGCACTGGATCTCTGGAAATCCTGTCCCATTAGCTATGGAAGGACAAACTTAAGAACACCCAACTGTGACTTTCTGAGTGGCAGAAAGATATCAAGCCACTAGCTTCAAAGAAAGCAACCCAAGGAGGCTATGCAAAGATGCAGAACCAGCAGATCATGACATTTACAAAGTCATTAGACACTGTATTTCAGAGATACAGTGTTGCTGCTCCTCCACTTCGTGGAATACACTTTTCAGCACCAGTGAGATCTCATCAGTTTCAAATCTAGTAATTAGTGGCAGTTGAATGTACAGTATCTAATTACATGCCCACCCCACAGTCATTCATCTCTCCTGACAAAGAACAGCTGGATCTGTCTTTGCTTACAGAATTCCAAATTTATCACAATTGTGCTGGACACAAAAAAAAAACCAAAAAACAAAAAACCTTGAGCTGCAAAGTTAAGAAGCTTTCTGAAGGAAATATCAAACTGCTTCTGCTTAGCTGGCATGTACAGGTACCCTACTTGTTACAACTACACCAGCTTCTGCAGTTTGGTAAACCCTTTGGCCCAAGTTCCCAAACAGGAAGTCCTACCTTGCTTACCAAATTTAAATCTTGTCCTCATTTGGCTAAGCAGATTTTAGGGTCTAGGAGGGGGGAAGGAAAGGAAGACTGGAACTAAATTTCAAAAAGTGAAATGAAAAACCTTAAAGATTTAGTTCATCTCAAAGTCACATTAAAATTGCCTATTTTAGTAGTATATTATTGTACATAGGAAAACAGGCTTGAAAACTAATGAATTAGAAGGCCTATAAATGCACGATACGTTAACTCGTCTATCATTTGAAGTCAAGCTATATACAATGAATTCAACTCCAGCTTCAACATGAGGCCATAACACATTTGTTTCATTTCCTTTTCTTAAAGTCATCCTTAGAAGTTATTTTTTTTCTCCCCCACTTTGAAACTCATCTCAAATTGTGCCAGTTTACTTCAAGAGAGTAAGAGATAAAGGGGCCTGTAACAGCTTTGATTTTAAAGGAGGGTATTGAGCAATTCTGGTTTGACTCTGAAGTGTTTACAACCACATCAGCTTTTGGCAAGTATCCTTTAGAATTTGGCATCCACTGAAGGAGGGCACAATAGCAGCAGCTGTCTGAGATACAAGAATAATGATAGAGCAAATGAGATGCTTCTTTTCTTTGGTCCCTCTCAGACCCTGGTGAACAGAGTTCATCCTACAGAAGAGCTGGAGATTAATACCAGTTATGTTTTTGTGATACACAGGGGGCATCCATGACTTTTTCACACTGTGACCAGTTTAAAACCTCCCACAGCCATCTAACAGGACACTTCCATGGACTTGGGGCTTGATTGTTCAGCGTTGCTTGCTGAGTTCGGCGTCAGCTCGATCCGTGTGTCTGTGTGGGAGCGGTTCCTGGAGCCATCCCCGGTGTGGGAGCGGCTCCTCGTGCCCTCCCCGGTGTGGGAGCGGCTCCTTGTGCCCTCCCCGGTGTGGGAGCGGCTCCTCTGTCCTTCCAGAGAGGTGACACTGGAGCCAGAAGCAGTGCGGGACCTCATCAGCCTGGTCATGCTGGCAGAGGGCACTGCAAGAAGAGCCTTTCATTAACACCTCGCTGCACGGGCTTGGAAGGAAGCCCTTGCCTTCCTCTCAGCCTTAGCCACCCCTGGAGGAGCCCTCTTGGCTGAACAGGTACTTTTCAGGATGCCCTCCCATGCAGAAGTACCTCCCCTGCTCCAGGCATGTAGTTAAGGAGACCAAATTATTACAGTGGGATTGGCGGCCAGGACTGAGGGATTCAAGAAACTTTAGGGCTCATTGCTGTGGCTGCAAGAATCCAGAGGGAAACTGAAGAGACTCATCAGCCCTCCCACTACTTTCCAATATTCAACCTTTGCTGGCAGCCCAGGCTCATAGTGCATCCTCACACAGCTGTCAGAAGCAGCAATGTGAAAACCAAACAGCCACAACCCAAAGAAGTCTCTGAGCCAAATGAGGTTTTAAATGTTGTGTGCAGTAGATGAACCACAGCTTTAGATGCCATGAGGGGACACTATTACAAACAGCCACCTTAAAAACATTGAGATAAAGTAAAAAAGGTATTTGTGGGTATAAGCTCTTTACAAAGCTTTCTACTATTTAATAACATCACTTGGTCTGACAACCCTTTGCCCAGATACAGAATGTGTTTCTTTACCCTGGCAAATGCATATCCAAAAGGGAAAAGGTGACACATCTGGAATCAGAGACCCTCTGGGTGCTTAGATGCCCAATTAACTCTGGTAGCAAAATCAGCCATTCAATAAAACCAGTACTTACTGTATCCCATTCCCTGAACAAAGTATTTGAAAGCTTCAGCAAGCTTGGCAGGCTGCAAAAGAGAGACAGAGTTGTAGGCAGTGCTCAGTGGGTTATATTATAATGTTACAGACTCCAAAGATGCCCTATCTTAACATGGATGTATTAAATATTCTCTAGTTTCTACTGACTGTATGAAAACTTCATTTATAAGAAAGTTCTACCACTCCCATCCCTAGTTATCTCCCAATTATTTTACAAAGTGGCACTTGAGATCCAGGGAACACAAGTGGCCTAAACCTGGCTCAAAACTTGACTTGTGCTGTTACTGAGGCAGATGAACCAAAGTAAAACAACTGGCCTCACAAAATGTACAGGGTAGCTCATACAAGATTGGCAATTGAGTAATTCCTAATCAGTAGAGAACAAATTCAGCTATTCAGAGCTGATAGTTATGTTTATAGGGCAAGAAAGCTCACCAGGCATGCACAAGCACAACTGCCTACAATTGACATTCTTGCAATGAGGTACTCCCTGTTTTTCTCCTCTGCTAACAGTGGCCACATAAGCTTCACAGTCTCAATTATTTCACATGAAAATATTTTTTGCATCATTCTCTGAACCACTGCAAAGTCTCTATAACAGAAACAATGCTCATACTACTGTGTAGCTTCAAAAAAGCCTTTTCCCAATTCCCACTGTTGCAGCATACACTGCCTGTACAGGGGCTTCAGCTGCAGGCAATTAAAAATTTTGCTTTTCCTGAAGTTCACAACCACTTTATATTGCTTAGAAATCTGTTTAAGTGTTAGATCACATTTCAAAGATGATTTACAAATCAGCTCTTTTTGAGAGGCAACACAAGGGCATAGGTAAATTTGAACTTTGCCAGCCTGGCTCTATTAGCAGCTTGGAAGTTATGCCTAAGTGTGTTTTAGAAACTCCAGATCATCCACAGTCAAGCCGAGCCAGTGTATGCAATAACCTAGCATAGCATTGTTATTTCCTGCCTCCCACTTTCCTAGTGTATACTATAAATAGTCCAAGTTAGAATATTGTTAAAATGTCAGTGGCTCAAGCCTTAACCACATTATCTTAGTAAATAGGCATAAAAATTACCTCTACATTCCCACTCAGTTCTTTACTTGCTCAAGACTCTATTAGCGAAAATAATATCCCCTCCCAATCTTAATTTTGCACTTCATTGCTCTTTAAAGAAAAAAGAAAGCTCAGATGACCAACTGACATCATTATTCATGAAATCATAACCATCCTTTTGGCTGACATTTGGGAACAGCAAGTACCCTACAGGAAAACACCCATATGCTGCAGTCTGACACACTGCAGAACATGATTAGTGGGATTTCCACCAGCCAAATCCTACCTGGGAAACTTGGGGGAGCCCACCGCAGTCAGCCATCTGAAACAGGATGAGAACAGCCAGTTAGCCTAATGCAGAGGAACTCAGTTATGCTCAGGATATATTGAAGTGACCTTTTCAGCTATCTGGCAGAAAAACACACTTCCTTTCGTTGTGTGAGTAACATACACGTGGATGAATGTATCAAAGCAAGCTTTTAAATGTTTATGAAAGCTATGGCTGCACCCCAGAAAACCACAAAGTGTCTTGATGCTCAGGGAAAGCATCAGCTGGAGCTACAAATGCTTTTTGCTGGGCAGTGATTACCAGTTTCTTAGAAACCAGCCTATTAGTCCTGGTTGCAAGTTCAGCTCTGAATTACAATAACATGACTCTGTATTGACCTGGATGACAAACAGGGTAGAGAAAGCAAACACCTAAAGCTCAGAGGTGAGAGGGAAAAACTGTTTGCTGAGATTGCTGATGGCAAGCATCAGCCTGACTTGCCAATGGAAGCAGGGAAAGCCAAATGAGAAAAGCTATCTTGAGTGCATGAAATATTTTTGGAGCGGTTCATTTTTCCTGCCACTCCACCCCTCAAAGTCAACCCAACAAAAACAGTCCTGTTCCAAGGAACACTACAAGCTGAAAACAGCAGAGTTGTAAATTACAGGAAATCCCAAACCCTATCTAGGATTAGTTAGCAGCAAAACAGGCCTGCAGCAGGATATCCCTGGACTGAGCAAAGGCTGGACACTGATACAAGGTCTGAGACAGTGTCAGAAACTTTCTTAGGGTGTCTGCCACACCCACGTTATAGGGCAGCAGTGCAACTCCTCAATGTTAAGGAGGGGAAAAAAAAAAATCTTTGTTTATTGTCATTTTCACTGTCTAGTTCACTAAAGAGAGATGAAGTAGAAGCTCTCAGTAAAGCATGACCAAACTTGTATCACTGTTTGCACGCTATTACTTCATCAGTAAAAAGCTGAAGATTGCACTCATACTCTGAATGCCAAATATCAGCCAAAGCCTTTGCATGATGTTCTACTGTTTGTAAGAGCATTTTATCAGTTTTTCTGGAAAATAGCAGTAAGATGTCCTGGATTGTACCCTAATAAAAGGCAGGTTGACCAAAATGTAGCTGATAGATTAGCTGTTGATTCACCTGACACTACTGCTGAGAGGCAAGCACAGGAACAGAATGAACTGGTTTGCACTCCTACTCTGTTCACAGCTTTTCAAACCTTTCAAAATATCTCAAGATCAGCTTTGCCAGCTCTAGTCAAATTCATTATGCGTATGTGAAATACTGAACATTTCAACTCTCATCCCTACTATTCTAAAATAGAGGAGCTGAGAAATTCCCTGCTGTTAATTGTGACAAGCCTCTAGTCTTATTTATCCCACTAAAATACACTCACCCTAAAGGAACTATCTTTTTAAATCAGAACTGGATTCTCACAGTATTATTGCTATTGCAACACATCACTCTAGTTCTGCTTTTTTAGCTAATCCAACTGGTTTTATGCAAGAGGAATGTTTATTTTAAAAAGCACAATTTTTGTTATTACCTTCAGAAGCGTGGTCCTTGTTGGGTCCAGCTTTGAGTTGCATTCAACCTATAGAAAAGAATAGCAGCATAAGACATTGCACACAGAATTTTAAGTATGAACTCTTGTATGAAAACAGATCCAACGCCTTGTTTTCTGGCTTAATACAGACTAAACCGAGTGTCTTATGATTCTGTGTGAAGACTCTATGTATACATATACACATGTTCAATCCCAAGTAAATCAGCTCACATTTTAAACTGCATTTTTTCCATGCACAAACCCATAGCTGGGAACTGGAAACTTTTTTTTCATCTGTTTCTGGGATTTCAATGGCAACAACTGTTGTTTATCTTGTGATTTGGGGTCATCTGGTAGCATCCCAAGTGGTGAGCAGCCATGTGGCCACGGGCCAGCAGACTGGGGCATGCCCATTAAGGCACAACATTTGAAGTCATCCAGTCATCTGGGGAGAGTTATAATGGTCAAAAAGAAGCTCTTCACTTCCAGAGTGACCCAGGGCACAGCTCCAGCACCACACAGCAAGTTAAAATACCAGCAGCAGATTCCTCTCTAAAGGAAAATATTTGCGGTTCAGTGGAACTGCTGTGGTGATTGTTCCTAGCGTGGTAGCTATTAAATAATAGTGCACAGGCAGAGGGGACAAACAGCATGGCATTAATGGCAGCTCTCCTGCGGTCTGGAATAGGAGAGCCACTGGGCTGGACTGATAGCCTGCAGGGCTGCAGTGTGGCAGGGGCTCTGCTGGTCTCTCACAGCCCCTGGCTCACCCACCCATCCTCAGCAGGGTGGCAAAGATGGCTCAAGGTACCCACCACAGCATCCACTGCTGGGGAGCTGTCACCGACCACCAGGAGGACAGGACACCTGCAAAGAAGCACACACGAGTGGTGTTACCTCTGCCACCCAGCCCAGACTTGCCCTGAGCTGCATTTTGTGTCTCTGGAAGGGTGAGACAGTTAAATGTGTGGAAATGACTTGGTTTGTATTCCAGACACCTTAAAGATACATCAAATCCTGCATTAACTGCAGATCTACTGACATGCTCTGATTCCTTGCCTGAGAACCCATTCTCTTCCCCAGCTGGCAGCAAACCAGCCCTTGCCAGTGCTCTTATTCCTTTCTTGCTTTGTAAGAAATTGAATGTGGGCATCAGCATCAGTCTCACACCTACCAGCCCCCACGCCCCTGAGCTCCAACTTTTGGATCTCTCCATCCAATTCCAAGTAGACTGTCAGAGGAACAGAGTCTCTTGTGTATAACCATCAGCAGCTGAGCTAGGAAGGACTTGAAACTTATGTAGCACAAGTTGCAGCATAAGCAAAAAGGCAGATCTGACACTAAGTCATTCTCATACCTGCTCTATCTTCCTGAAAGTTTTTGTTGTTTTGTTGGTTTTCTAAACGGTTTTAGGCTAGGTTTTTTGCTTGTATAAGCAGAGCTCGAGGGCCTTCAGAGCTATGGTTCCCATTAACTATAACGTATTTCTGCATTAATCTAAATACACTAACTTTTCAAGTACTTTGTAAGCCCAAATTTTCAGATGCACAGTCACAGGAACCACTTAACTTTCGATTTCATTATGTTTGCCAGGTCTAAAGAGAGGAGTTCTTCCTAATGGCAGTCTCTGATTGCAGTAAGCACTCAAATAAAATACTTACTGAAGGGTGACAACATTCACTCCGGGAACAGGGCGCTCAATCTCTAGGTCTCGCCGACTAAAAAAAATAGAGAGGACAAAAGCCTTTGATACACTGGAATTTTATAGATATTTCTATATTCTTCTAGTTTAAAGAAAACACAGACACTCACATGTTAATTTAATATGACATGTGTTGTGGCCTCCATAATTGATGTAGAACCACATTTAGACTGAAGGATCAATGTCCTAGTTCAGTCCCAGTGCAGAACCTTTCACCCCACAAATGCACAAGGTCCTCCTCCAATAAGCAAACCACCTTAGATCTCTAAAGGCTCTATAAAGCAGAACTTCATACTGGGGGAACACAGGTAATCCCACCACAAAAGAAATACTGTATCTAAAGAGCTGGACAGTCTCTTGAAAGTTTCCAGTTAGAAATCAGGTAAATGTATTTACCTGTTGTAAGAGTTGACAAAGAGATGAAGGTTGGTTTGATTCATATCATTAATGATATGCTGGCGGTAAGTATGGATCAGGTCATGGTTGCTGTGAATCTCTTCCTAAAGTGGAGACAGAATTGTTCAGAACAGGGGCTATTTTCTGAAAAGATCTGAAGACATGGCACAATAGTTGTGTATCAGACTTACATCTGCACAACAGGAGTGCACCTTGAGGGAAGGGACAGCTTTCAGCACCCCATGAAGTCACCCAGAAATAATAGTAGCTTCTGATTGCAGTAGCACAATTTTCACTTTAAAACTCAAGTATGTTGTAATGTTAAAATCTCACAATTGAAAAAATTGCTTTAGTGCAGATGGTTACAATCAGACAAGTGTGAGGTTTTAAAACAAGCAAAAAGAAGAAGATTCAGGGTAAGAAGCCTAATAAATGTTTCGAGGGTAAAGCAGATGCTGAAAGCTTACAAACATGTAATGTGGAACTCAATTTCACAATAGTAAATAACTAAGCTTTGAGGACTTCAATCAGTAACATTCTCAAACAGTTGAGTTCTAAAGTCTTTATAGATTAGTTCCTTGTTCTGCTGGAATGGAGTTTTCCATTGCATTGCATTTACTAACAATTTCAAGCGCAGCAAAGTAGCCTCAGAAAACAGTCCTGCACTTTGCATTAGGCTTGCACCGGAGAGTATCATTAATACTAAAAACCAGCTGTCACAGAGTTACTAGTATATTCAAATAAATAAATAAATAAATAAACTGTGGGTTTTTTCAGCTCAGAACACGAGCATATACAACTCTTATACTCGTGTTTAAGTGTTGGCTGCCTAGACAGAGAGCTGCCCCTATTAGAGTTGTCACAACTGAGATGCACTTGAGTTTTCAGGACACAGAAAACCCCATGGCAGAACACTGCCCAAAATGCTGAGGACACAAGTTTGACTCCTATCTCACAGTTTAATCTCATCTTTTGTTGTTAAACTGAAAGCTTCTGCACTCCTTCAAGCCCCAGGAGGTAAATACAGATGACTGAATATATCAGAGGAATCTTTTGAACATTACCTTTCCAAATAGATGTGAAATGACCATGTCTGGCAAAGCATTTGTCCAACCTGAAATCTGAACAGAAAGAGTATCTAAGTATCTGCTATTAATACAGCCCTGGAACAAATTACACCTTCTAATTACCCATAAATAGACCAACGGACATTTCTCTGCTCTTTCTACATGCACAATACCCTAAACTGATTTTTTTTTTTTTTTCCCCTCAACACAACTAGAACACCATTAGGGGTTTATGTTTGAGTCATTCTCATCAGATGTCTTCATTAATGCAGTCATACAGGGAATAAATACACTGCTAGGGGCATAGGTGTGTAGAGAGTTACTCCCTGCAGGAACACCAAGCAAACCAGCCAGGTGGGTGTCATTTAACCTCACTGCCCACTCTCCTCCCTAACAACCCATCCTGGCAATGGAACTGGTACCAGAAGCTCACAACCCACAGTAAATGCTCCTGCTTTGGAAGGACACAAGAACATCAGGCACCTTAAGGTGAGCAATTCTCACCTCTAGAGGCAAAAGGCAGAGGGACAGATATGGAAGAATTTAATGCACTGAGGCAATAGGTGAGAATCAAAATGGGTCAGGAGGTTAATTTCAGCAATTTCAAACAAATAAGTTTGTCTATCAGTTTATTTTGATAAGTTTGATATATGAATATCTTTAGTAACAAAGCCTTGAAAGAATGTTACATCTTGGCTCTGCAAGTTTCTCCTAGGAGTTTCTTTTATGTCAACATTTTCTGGCTTTATGAACAATCTTCTTTTCCAATGATCTTTTCTGAGTCCTTTTGGCACCTAAGACTCCTAGATGATTGAAACAAGGAGGATGTTGTTCTGGACATTTTTCTGTGCTCTGCTTCATATTTTGGACTGTGTTGGTAAACAAAGCTATGGACAAGAAAGTACTGAATGCTACACTGCACTTGAAATTTTCTTGGAAGATGTTCCCAAAACTACCATGCCCAGGTAAACTCTTGTCCCCAGCAGTTATGAGCTCTTAAGAATTGCCCCAGTAGCTCCATTGTGCCACATGTAATTGCTTTCTCAAAGTACTTATTTTTATCACTAGCCCTGTATGGAGTATTTTTGCAAATGGAAGAAAAAACACCAAAGGAATTAGGACACCCAGGAAATTTAGTATCTGCAGGCATGCCTTGACATACAAGACTGTCAAGCTCCTCATATCCCACAGGCCCATAGTAAGATTTGTTTTTCTAACTTAAAGATGTTTACCTTAGTTGCTGCCCAGTCCATCCAACCTTCAGCACAAGGGTTTACATTAATGAGAACTAATCCCTCCACCATGTCTGCATGGTTTAACTGCAAAAGAAAAGTTCTAAGATTCATCAAATATCCTTTGCAACTTGACAGTCAGCAAAAAATTTAATTTAGCAAATTGTGCCATGGAGAAGAAAGTGGTAGGTTTAGTTTTATCTTGCAGAAAAGAAGCATATGTATGGAGAAAAAAATCATTAGAGAAATTCAACTGAGCAGCTGGAGAACATTAGAATTTAACTTTTTCTCCACCCACAGTTTAAATAGAGAACTCCCATTATAAAAACCTTCTGCAAATTAACTGGGTAGAGCCCAGACCTTAAAATGGAAAATCTAGATCTTCTGGATTAGCTATCCTGCAGATTGTGGTATTTCACTTAAAAGCCTGGCTTGTATACTTAACTGGGCACAGCAGAACAGGAATTCTCCATGCACGCTATGGGGACAACAACATGTCAGGGAAATTAGATTTGAGGCTTTAGGAAAGCTCCACAAAACTTACAGCAAATCTGGTTAAAATGTAGGCACCAGCTCCAGTTCCCATTCCTATGATGGTCTTCAGCCTGCACAGCAATGAAAAAAGAGACAAATGAGGAAGGGTGCTGAAAATAAACTGCACATAAGAAGCCTTCCTCTTTCACACTCCAGGGTGCAGCTACAGAGTGGGCTCAGCCTGGGGAAGCTGTGGAGCCTCAGCAATGCCAGTGGCCCCAGTAACATTTGCAGGACCCTGGTCCTCGTGCATTGCAGCTATCCTCACTTATCATTAAGTAAATATACTGAGAAACCATAGCATTGTTCTGATCCTGGGAGGAAATGATTAGTCTCTGCCAGAAAAAGTTTTAAGACCTGAAATCTGCAGCCTAAATACAAAGCTGCTGCCTCCCCATCACAGCTATCCAACGGGGGCACTGGTTCCCCTCTAAGAGGAGCCTGGCAGGGAAACATCTCCTGCTATCCAGTCACTGGGGTGATGAAGTTTAAACTTCATAACCAAACAGGGCAGAGACAAACCAAATATTTGCATTAACTGAAATCAGGTTTAAAGCACCTTCAAGGTTGTAGAAAATACATGGAAAGGAAGGCTTGACAAAACCACTGAGAAAAACAGTTATTCAATGCTTTTAAGAAAATACCTGATGATAGTTTTGATTCTCATTAGCAATATTAAATCAAGACTTTGTAAATACACTTCAGTTTAATTGATTTTCAAGGTACTGATGTTATTGGTCATGCTTTCTTTTGCGCAGTGCAACAGAACTGACGACCCTGTGCCTGACATTAGGCAGTTGAAAAAATACACATTCCCTAAGGAGGCAGTGAGGTTAACTGGTCCACAGTACTCTAAGAGCTGGCTATAACTGTGCAATGCCTAAACTGGGAGATGCGCCAGCCTGTGTTTTCCAAAGCTGCCTAACCCTGAATGCCAGGTTTTCCCTGCTTGTTCTAAAACCCCTTAGAGGTGTCTACCTGCCCTCTCCACTGTGTACCAGGAGCATGAGCTCCACAGAAAAGAAACCTTTCTCAGCTACAGCTCCTGCTGAAGCCAAACTTTAAGGGAGGACAAATCCCCAAAGGTGGTGCAGGTAGACAACCCGGGAACACTGCTGCTAGGTCTTTCACCACTGGCATTTACACTTGGTAGTAGAAGAGGCTCAAGGAGGTCAGACTGGCCCCCTAGAATACTCAAGCCACAGAAGAAAAACAGTAAGTGTCTTCAGATGGGACTGTGATTTTTTCACTGCTTAACCACACAGGAAAACGTGGGTTGTTACGGCGGGAAGAACAGATTTTTCTGGGCCCTGCCCCTGAGAGGGTGATGCTCAGAGAATACTGAAAGAAGTCCCTAAATTAGGCACATGGGACTTCTAAGTTGCTTCCTGTTTAAAAATAAACAGACATTCCAAAAAGGGCCAAAAATAAGCTTTTTCAGAAAGCAAGGCAAAAGCAATCCATCTCTAATAGGGAATCCAAAACAACCACAAGTGTAGTTCTAGGAAACACAATGCCAGACAGCCAAGCCAAAGCAAATGCCTGTTCTTTCAGTAAGCCATGTAGAGAGAATGAGAAAAATAAGTAAACAATTCTGCACTCACCCAAACTGTTTCAGGATTCCAGGAATCATTTCAGCTAGCTGATCCATGGAGGGATACACATACCTAAAACAATCATGTTTTTGAGGAGTTACTACACCACATCCAGCAATGTACACTGGCATATTCAGAGACACAGTGATCACAGGAGAGCTAGCATCAAATGTGGTCATCATGAGATCAGTGAGTGTACGAGCTGAATTTAAATCAGGAGCAAGGACAAGAAATTTTTCAGAAATATCAGCATAATCTATATATATTCTGTATGTTACAGGACAATAGATGTCTAAGAACAAAACAGACCACAATGAATCTTTCCCAAGGAAAGTTAACTCTTAGAACTTATGAAAAAGTTTAAATAAGAGATGAGTTTCCAACCACAATCAATGTTTGTATTTCTAGTCCACCACAAAAAAGTTTCCCAGTGTTGCATAATCAGAGACTACAGAAATGAGTTCTAGATACTTGGCAAAAAACTTACATGCGTGTTTTTAGGGGCACAAATATTATCATAGCAAAAATGAGAACAGCTTTCCATTAATATTGATGAACAAAATGAAGGCATAAGAAAGGCTCTGAAGCGGATGAAAAAGGCTCAATAAAAACAGCTGTTTATTAATGCTCCTGTCTTCTTAAAAGCAGAAATAAAACTTTGAGAGAAAGAGATTCTGGAGAAAATCTCAACAGAGTAGCATGTGGAAAAAAAATCTATCCAGAAAAGAGCTGGAAAGCATCTGCCTAGGATGTATTTAAATCTCTGTTTCCCATCAGAATTACACCTAATTATTCTCTAATTTAGCCTCCAAAATATAACCAAACAAAAACCACCAAGGATGGCAAACCACTTTATTTTCTTAGATTTTCTTGTTGGGAAATTAAACCTTAACATAACAAAAGCTGGTGTCACTGCAACAGCTTTGATCTGGGAGACCTTATTGGAGCCTTTCAGTAGAGAGCCTTAAAGGAGACCTATAAGGAAGAGGAGGACAAACTTTTCAGCAGGGCCAGTTGTGATAGAAAAAGGATTTAATGGTTTTAAATTAAAAGAGGGTAGATTTAAATTAGATCTAAGGAAGAAGGGTTTTTTTTACAATGAGGGTGGTTAATCCTGAAACAGGTTTCCCAGAGAGGTGGTGCATGCCCCATCCCTGCAAACATTCAAGATCAGGGTGGAGAGGGCTCTGAGCAATCTGATCAGGTTGTCCCTGCTCACTGCAGAGGGGTTGGTCTAGGTAACCTGCCTGCAAGTTTTCCCTCTAAGCCAAACCTTGATTCTATGGCTTAACTTGGGCATGCTGGTCTCTCAGTTGAAGGGCAGGTAGAGATAATACAGCTTTTTACATGGCCATCATGATTTTATCAAGTCTTTGCTAGCCACAGGTCGTGATGGTTGCCCTCTGCAGCTGACAACTCAGAAGCATTAGCACTTGTTCAGGACATGAGGGCTAAGGCACTTAAAAGCTCACGATTTAAACAAATCAAAAGACAGGGTGACTGAAATAGCTTTGTAGGCTGCTCTGATAGACAACTGGGCCACTGCAGCTAACAACAGCATCAGACCAGCTTAAAAATTAAGCAGGGAAATAGACTGGCTCATGCAATAAGGGTACTTATAAGCTCCTTAATGCGTAGTTCTTACAGAACAACTGGTCCTTGCCTTGTATCCTCCCCTTGGCTCGTTGGCTGGTCCCTTCCTCAGCCAAGCTGATCCCTGTCCAAGGGGCACCTCAAGGTGAACATGTCTCATTTGACCTAAACAGGTAAAGCATTTTGGCAATGACAGTGCTCATGGAACACAAGGTTTCCAGAGTTAGAGCATTGTTCATGGCACAGTCAGGGCTACACAGCTCTCCACAGTCTTCTGTGGGGGTTCACCACCTTGTAACTGCCCCAAAACCTGGATTTTCCAGGTAGATCAACTTAACATCACCATGCTGTCATTTCATAAAGACCACAGATTTACAACGGACATTATGTAGAGGTTAACACCTGTCTTGTTCATAGTCATCATTCAGTTGTCATTTAGTATTTATATTAAGGATATCATTACAAAATAAGCTAACTCAATATTTAAATTGACAGGATGTAGATATCTGCCAAAGAATTGCTTTACAAGCAGTCTAGTCATTAGAGCTAAAACACAAAATTACAGCCCCAAAGTCTACTGTGAACTGGCACAACAAAACAGAGCTCCCAAAACTCCAGTACTTTAGAAACAGTGTCAGGATTTAAGTTCAAAAGCCACCTACTGTGCTTGGTGCAAGTACTTTTTAATGAATTGCAGATCAAGACTCTTTATACCACAAAGAGGTAGCTATGAGAGCATGGGCTGTTTCCCTGACAACTCACCCAGCCTGGAAAGATGGTGCTCCATCCTGCTGACCAGGTGCATCCACATGGCAGACTGCAAAGTGCTGGGTGATTTCCTGCATATCCTCGAAGTTGAAGAGAGGATTGAAGCAAGTTTTATCTTGGGAAGGAAAAGAAAATATAAAATTATGCTGAAGGAAATACTAAGTTTGCAGCTGCAAAAATAATTTATTAATCTATCCTGAAAAGTTGAATCAATCAGGTCAGCTAAGGTTTTTCATCTTATTTTTCTTTATGCAAAGTTAAAATACTAACAAAATTTAGCCAATAGTGTTCATCTCAGGTTTTCTCTTAGATGAAATTATCCATTTCCTTGTCAGTTTTCTTTTTTTCTTTAATTGTGTCAAGACAAATGGAGGAAAAAAATATTCAAGGCTAAGATTGTGACTTGTGCTTTTGCCCAAATATTACAAGTTAAACATAATGTGATCAACTGCTGCAGAGAAGTCAAGAGAAAAGCATCTTTGAGCACACTCAGTGCTGTAGGCTCCAAGGTTTGAGGTGATCTTCTGATTTTTAAGCAATATTAATACAGGGAGAGGAATAGCATATTTTCCTTCTGTTGTGCCAAACACCATCTTTGAGATGCCTAGAGAATGATTCAATACTCTGTGTGTTTCTGAATGTCCTCACACAATACACATACAAAATCTTGACAGAATACTTTAACTAAAGTCAACTTTAGAAGAATGTGCAAGGCCAGAACAACTTTGTAACTCTGCAAAGAAAAAGGTTTTATTTAAAGTTAAGTTCCAGATTTTCTCTGCCCTGATTCACTGAAAACCAAAATTAAAGACACTTCCACAAAACACAGGCAAGAAAGCATTTTTTTGTCTTAATAGTAATATTCACTCCCTTGCAATAGCCAGCCTGTAAAGATCAGCAGGTGTTTTTAAATATTGATAACTGATTAAGAACACATGAACTGTGTGCAACAAATAGGACTGACAAAAGGACAAACTAGAGCAGGTCTGGATATTAACTCATTATAAGACAGATAAGATAAAAGGTACTTAATGTCTTTTTTCCTAATGCTGGCTAAGGACACAAAGCCTGCACCATTTCATACTCACTTGATGAGAAATTCATATAAACCCAAGCAGCACAAGGCTGCCTATCAGCCAGGACCCAAAGCCCCAGCAGAGCTCTTTTTCCAGTCCTGTTGGCAATACACCATCAGCCTTCCCCTGAGATTTTTTTATAGCATCCAGACGCAGTCACTGTGAACTAGTAGAGATCTTTTGCCCTTTTAATTGAAGACTTCCAACTATTTACTGAGCAAGGATAAAAAAAAAATCTGAGATTTACACTTGCTCTAAGAGTGAGGTGCCATCTAACAGCTTCCAATGCACACAAACAAGCAAGGGAAGCCTGGAAGGGTTTCCTAAGCACTGCTGCTGTCACCCCCCTGATTCTGGCAGTGCTGCCCCAGAAGCTGTGCTGGAAGGTGAGGAGCCTACTCACGGTTCAGCCCGATGTCGTGGTAGGTGAGGATGGCCGGGCGGTTCCCCCTGGGAGTGCCACACATGGTGACACGCACGGAGCCATGCACAGTCTCCACATCTTGCTCCTGGGAGAGAACAGGAAGAATCTGTCAGGGATTGTCCAAGTGCTCCACAGCTGCTGCAGCAGACCCTGATGGGCCACAAGCACAGGTCCTGCCCCATCCCAGGGACTGCTCTGCAGTCCCGTCCTGACACCCCCTGCTCTCCCCCATGGTGGGGACTCTGGGCTGACATTTTACATTTGACTGTCACCTCCTCCAGTCCACAGACAATTACAGAAGCACTCAAGCTGCTACCTCTAACCAGATGCTGAGGGAAATAGTTAAACAGCCTTTAACCACATTAAAAGGCATGATAAGAAAACAAAGAAAGATGTCATTTGTTGTAATGACACCTAGAATCACAGGAGCTTACAACTATGACTCAACATCTGCAAAAGTCCAAGTCACCATGATAAAATATTTCTGATTTCTAGGAAAAGAACTCTAGCTGAGAAAAAAAACCCCAGAAAACACCACTATTCCCCAAAGAAAGCAGCATTAAGTAGCTTGTAGCTTATTTGCCAAAAGGATTTATTACACGGTGAAGCTTTGTGATTGCAGTAGTCTTCTCCAGTAAAATCAGCAGCCACATGCACTTGTTTTATAGCTTGTGATGTACAGATCTAAGCATAAACCCAACTGTCTAAAAGTTTGCTAATAGAACAAAATTAACCACAACATTATTGTGGCGCTTATCAGAGAAACAACATTAAGAAATAAAATGCTATTATTTGGCATAATAGAAGTTTATACTGCTTACTGATCTTAAAGCCAAGAACACTTTCATTAACCAAAGTCCCCTGAGCACCATCTTTTGGATTTCTAAGTTAGATGTAACTTACAGAAAAGATGAAACAGTTTTTTGTTTCTTTTCCACTTGAACTTCAGATGGGTATAAAACAACTTGGTATTTTGCCAACATGTATAAAGGGAATCACAAACTAACAGTTATTTCTGACACTTATTCACAGTATGGTTACACTCACACAGCAATCAAAGAATTATATAGGCAGTAGCCAGTCTTTGCATCTCAGCAGAATCCTTTATTTACTGCACAGAACACAGACATGATCCATGTCATTTAGTGCAGCCTGCTGCTGCAGGGCTTGCTTGACTTGTTCCACGTAGTAACACTCAGAGGCAAAGTCCAAGTTAAATTCAAGTCTATCAAAAATTATGCTGTAGAAATCAGAGGTGTACAGCCTCTGCAAAAACCTGTTAAAAAGGTTTGATTACCTTCCAATAGCTGAGGCAATAATTCAATCTAAGTCTCAGCTCCTTAATTTGATACAAGGAATGCACTGCACATTTTGTTGCAAATAAGGGTTCTAGGCAACACCATTCTACATTTCATCTATTTTCCTTTTAATTACACAATTACATCAGTTTAAATTACAGCTGAGGCAGTGAATAAAGACCTAACCCCCCTTGTACATAGGAGAAGTTAAGCATCTCTGCTCTCTGAGCTATACTCCATCAAAACTCTAATTTTCAGCTTCTCCATCTCCTTAGAGACTCATTCCTTTGCATACTCACTGCATTACTTATCAGGTAAGCTGTATCTTCCACATCTAGGACCATCCTTAGGCAAAACAGGGTGACAAATCCAGTGAGTCAAAGAGAGGACGGGTGGCAGGTTTTTACTTTGTCCCAGCAGGAAACTGGGTTACATAGACAAGCTGCTCTCTTATATAGGCTTATGACTCCCATAATGCTCAGCTGGGGAAACCAAAACAGACTAATTCACAAGGATGTCACTCTTAAATAGGATTTGAGCCAGGTTTGACCAGGGGAAGAATGTACTCAACAGAGGTCAGACATCAAAGATGAACTAAGTCCTTGCCACACAATGTACTAAGTTCCAAATTTCAAACCTGGGATTTAGCAGTCTTTCCTGTTGTTGTTTCCATCAGATTTTGCAAAGTTTAGCTTCATTTCACATTTTGTTATCTGAAATGTTGAAACACCCCAAACGTATGCTAAATTAAATCAGAATTGAGTTCTTTCTTAAAAGGCAGGATTAAAGTTTCCAGTAAACACAAAAGACTGAAAAATTAGCATAAGTCACAATGATTCTGAACAAAAAAATCAAGGCCTTTTAAATGTTTGATATCTAGTATTTCCAAAGTAGATAAGCAACGCTTAGTTTGAAGGATTCCTACATCACCACACTAATGTCACTAAATTCAGATTTTGGTGGAAAATATGGTATTGTACGTTATACGTTGGGCATATCATTAACATGTACTATTAAAATATAACTATAGAAAGGCTTGGGTTTCAGGAGATGTTAAAGATCATCTAATTCTAACCCCCTGCTGTGGGCAGGGATGCCACCCACTAAATCAGATTGCTCAGGGCCCCAAAACATTCCATATCATTAATATATATTTGGGTACTGTCATTATACAGTACTCCTGAAGAGATTTGCAGTGCCAGCACACAGCAATTAATAATAGCTGAAATTAATAATGATGGCAGTTAACATTTTCCACATTTTACTTGTTTATGCTTAGTTAATTTAAAAAAAAAAAAATTTGGCAACCTCAGCACTATAATGAGAGTAAGCATTCTTGTGTAACACACCTCCTGCTGAGTGTGGAATATTGAAATTATTTTCTCCTCAGTTAGAGACTAATAGGCATTTCATATAATCAGATTTCTATTCCTAGAGCTTTCCAGGAACAACAGTGAAAATCCAGAACCTGTTTTCTTTGCTGGGAGCACCTTCAAGATTCAGAATCATCCTCCTTCATGCATGAAAGAAAAAGTCTGTTCGTGGCAGATAAAACCAAACCCTTGAACTTGCACATCCCACTGACCGCCAGAGATAATTCTTCCGGAACTGGAAACTGAATCTGGTTCAAACTTAGTGTCAGCTAAAAATAGTTCAGAGACAACAGGTGACCATGCTCCCAATAATTGGCATAACACAGTCAGTTTAACAATTGGCTCAAATCCTCATGGTTGTCACAGTGAGACTCCCCTAACTCAGTAGGGTTGTGTTATTTTCCTGTAGCACAAATTCTTAAAGGGAAATGCACACAAGGTTCCAAAAAACAATCAATTCAAACCAGTTTGTTTGGTGACATCAACAACTTCACATCCCTATTGATCCTATTAAAGATCAAGAGATTTGTCTACGTGATGTAGGGATGGATGTTTTCAAAATGCAGAGCACTGAAAACAGATGGCAGCACATCCCAATCAACATCAACATTATAGTAAGAGGCTCTTCACCAACTGATTTGTATTAAAACACTATCTTGGAAAAAAAATCCAAGGTACACTAATCCGATAGAAGGATAAAGACAAACACACCATCTGTTCACATCTCTCACTTTAACAGAGGTACAGTCTTAGTGCACTAAACACACAGAGAAAAATACTTTCAATATGTGCAATTTAAGGGAGGCTGTCAGTTTGGAGGAGCCGGTAGATTCTAAAATAGATTTTATTTTTGCTTCAAGTGACCTTTTTATTTTTTTCATGAGTTTAGAAGGGGAAGACGATTTGTTATCACACAGGAGGGCTCATTTATTCCTTCCCCTCTCTACCCTGGGTAAATAAGACATGGATTGAGAAACATGTTTATGAACAAGTTGTTTTCTGAAGTACGGAATATGCAACCAAAACATCTCAGATATCTAAAAAGGAAAACTGTACACGCACACTGAACATTTTGCTAAATACGTCATGTTTTATATTTTAAGTAAAATACTGCATTCCATCAAGATTATTTTAAAGCTTTCAAATATACTTAATCCTCAATTACAATCTCATGCTTTTATTTTAATTCATAATATAATGACTGTTAAATACACCTCCCCTCTCTTGCCTCAGAACTGAGGGAAAAGCTTCAGAGCTTTTAAAGAAGATTTAAATAGCTTTAAAATTTCTAGGAGATAGTACATTTTAAATTCATATTACTTAAGAAATTTATTATAGTAATACCTGCATAAGCTATTTTTTCACTTTTATTTTTCAATTTCTTGGAGACTAAAAATATTTGACCTTTTAATGTGCTATTTCAATGTTGAGTTTCAGACGCCCTTTGCCCTGAAGTTCTTTGGTATTTTCTCCCTTGCTTTTCTTGCTCTAAAATAGAATTTTCATTCATCTTGTGCTTGTTATTTCTTAAATACCCAATTTCCAATTCTTTTTCTTTTTGTTGTTGTTGTTATTAACATTTCTATTCTAAATTAACAATATTAAGAAAAAGGTTCCCCAAATTAGGTTGGGAGTCAGGTACATTAATAAGGATGACGACTTCAGATGTAAATGCAAGTGACCCTGCTAAGGTGGAAGCCAAGAACAAAAACTTTTCTGCAGGAACTGACGCAGGTTATTGCGGCAGCTCTGCCCAGGGATTCTTCCTAGTCCGATTAGCGCTGGGTCACCCTGCTCTGCCGAGTACAAACCCACCGCCACCCACACCGCGTTCCTTCAGCGTCCCCAAGGATGAGGAAATGCACACAGCAACGCCCCAAACCCCAGTGGGAATCCCACCCCTCCCACCGCGTGCTGATTCCTCTCCCCCGCCAGGGCAGCTCTTCCCCCTGAGCAGGCAGGAGGAAGTAAAGCAGAAAGGGATCTTTCCTGCCTATGGATACAGATGGCCAGGAGCCATGAACTGCGAGGGACAAACTCATCTCTGCCCCCTACAGCTGCCACACAGCTCCAAGGTTTGCTGAGTTACTGAGAAGGCAGAGTGCTGATGGACTGAGACACAGAGCTGGGGGGATGAATGTGCACAGTGATGAGGAGCCAGGGCTCCATTGGCTCCAGAGCTACTGAGCTAGAGAATACACACATACAGCAAACTGGAAATGCAATTAAAATGTGCTTGGCATGAAGACAACAAAGCCACCCAGGCACAGTGCCCTGCACCGGTTTGTCATCAATTATCCTAAAGCAGGTTTGGCCAGGAACACTCCACTTCTTGAGGCACAGGAGACCTTTACTTCAACTTTCAGGTGGGTGCCACAGACAGATATAGAAACAGACAAATTGCCGACTAGAGGCAGCTCAGAGCTGTCAGTTCTTTCATCTCTTGTCTTGGCCATCCCCTGGTAGCTTCACAAAGATTTTCCTCCAGAGAATAACCATGAACATGTCTTGCAACATGTGCTTTCAGAAAGGCAATATACTACTATACAGTGTCTTACTTTAAAAATGGAAAGGTATATTTAACTCCTGTCTGTCTAGAACTGCATGTGAAGTAAGAACCTATTTTTTCCATACCTGAGAAACTAGGTAAAATTTACTCTTGGAAGGAAAACATCTCACAGACAGTTCTTTTCACTAGTGGCAGAAACAAAGTCATTTACTGAACACTGCTTAACTTGTTCCCAGAAGGATGGAGGAAGTTGCAGTGGATGTGGTAGACACCCACATCCATACACAGGCATTAAATAGTCCCCATCCTGCCAAGTATCAATAATTTCCTTCCCTGGCCAGGTCCATGCTCTTCCCAAGCTCTTAGTGAGCAACCATGGGAGAGGTTGCTCACTAAGAGCACACTTGAGCTTCAGCCTCAGTCCTGAGTGACCTCGGTCCTCTAGGGCCACACATGAATTTCTCTAGTAAACAGTCAAATCCCTCATAGCAGCTCCAAACCACTTTTTCCACAAATCAACCACAAAAGAACTTAAAGAAACACAGGGAGGGTACCTGTGTCTTTAAGGACCAAAGCTAAGTCTCCTTTGCAGTCACAATTCTTAACAAAATGCATTGAGACTGTTCTTCCACATTTTTCCTGAACTAGAACAAGTAAAGATTAAACTCTTAACAAAGATAGATCATTAAAAAAAGTAAGAGCTGGCAGAACAGGGCTAAATGACAAGAACCACTGCTCTGGATTAGTGACAGTAAATCCAAAACATGGAGGAAAAAAACTCAAAAAGGCTTAGAGAATTTGATCTTGCAAGTTAAAAAATCTATATATACACATGGTTTACAAACCAAGCAATTTATTCCAAGAATAGAAATGAAATATGGGTCACTTCTGGATTCTTAATCAAAATACTGTAGTATTCCTGTTAGCAGACTTAATCTGGGATTCAATTCATTTAGACCAAGTGATCAATCTGGAGCCAAACAGAAAGCTTCTCCTATGCTGTGCACAGTCCTGCTAGAAGCTGTATGGTGACAATCTTAGCTTACATTTATCAAGACTTCAGGCAGTAGATTTCATTAGCAAAAAAATGAGGGGGAAGATGCAGGATTAGTGTAAACTAGAGCTTTGCTATAGAAGTAAGAACCACTGAAAGATGAAAAAAAAAGTCCAAAATAGCTGTCCCACTTGGTTTCCAAGGAAAAGTCTCGAATTTTTGCTGTATTTTTTAAGCAATTGGCACAACATTGAAGACAAATATACAGACAGGTGCTAATAAAGTGCAACATGTAATAAAGTAGAGAAGGGTTATTTCCTTCAAGGACCTGAACAGAGACCAGAACAATTTAATAGCTTTCCCTGGTTCTGCACAGTCTGCTCCCATTTCTACACACCTTGATAAAAATGAGACACCCCATGAGCCTCTTTTCCCAGTACATAACCCTTGTCCTCAGCAGTGGGAAAACACCACTGACACTGTTCATCAAGGCAGGTACACCCTCCCTGAACTCCACCCCAGTTCAATCCAGCCTGGTTCCTGCAGCCATGCAATTCCTTAGTCTCAACTAAGAACCAGCAAGGACAAACTTGTCAGTCAAAAGCCCAAATGGCAATAAAATAAGGAGAGCCAGGAGAGTGACCAAGTCATCTCTCAAAAGCATGACACTAAGGGAAAGTGAGGGGCCACCACGTGACCTAGTGGTGTGCTACAAACTTGTATGCTCTGTCTCTAAGTAAAAATATAAAATACCATCACTCCTATTACTGGCAATACTGATTGCTTAGCACCTCCTACCACCCCACAGGCTTTAGGAATGTTTTGGAAAATTTCAACAGCATAATGGGATGCATCCAGAGGAACATTTCCTCTGACGAAATGCATGCACACTGCTAGTGAAAGAAAATTAACTGGGAAAGTGTGTGTCCATGTGGGAGGGGAATATATTGTTTTCACTACCACTGCCGAAGATTCTCATTCTCTTAGCAAGAATTGAACTGCTTGCAAACCAGCCACCCCCTTTGACTGAAACTTTCTCAGCTCCAGTCTGAAAAGGCCCCCTGTGGTCCCCTTCACATCGCTACAGCACAGCCCCATTCAGACCCCTCTCCCACAGTGACAGCATTCCTGGCAAGCAGGCAGTCCCTTCTGGTCACATCTTGCTGCTTTCTCAAATGTCAATTCAATCTCCCCTCGTGCAAAAAGAAAAAGAGAAAAGAAAAGGAGAGGAAAAAAAAAAGAAAGAATAATAGCTTTACTTGCCTGAACATCGAAGTCTGGAAGGAGGCGAGTGATGGCCTGTAAAGAGATTTGAAAGCATTAATAGAGGTAACTTACATCTATGGAAATCTCTGCTTGGATATGTGTTCTACCCCCCAGTTCTGCAGCTGAGAGCTCCCTCTGTCCATTCAATGAAAGCTTTTCTGATGAGAGTCAAAATCCACCCAAGAGCTTTTAAACCCACTAATCTTCATGGAGAAATGAAAGCAGTAAAATATTAGATTACAGACCAGAAAAATGAAGGACAAAAGCTGGTGCATCCTCAGGTATTGTTAAAACTCTGAGCAATACACTCACAAGAAGCAGTAAAACTGAACTTTTCTGCATTCTATTGGAGCCATGGGACAGCCTACAGCCTCAATCCTGCCTAGGATGGGAAGCCTCTGTTCAAGACTGCACTGAACACTTTCAACTCAGTTCAGTAGTCATTACTGGCACTTAGTTACATGATGCAGAAGGTGGGAAGGGTCTTATTCCAGCCAAATTTAGTCTTTGCAGTGTTTGGGAGGCTGGCTGGACACACAAAGGTCCATTCCAACCTACCACCTGCCATAGCTGCTACTGAAAATCTCCTGCACCTGTCGAGGCTCTCCACCAGGAAAGGAGTTAGGTGACAATCTCCCCACCTCCAATAGCCTACAAGGCTTATAGCTTCAAAGGAGGAAATGTCTTAGAGTTACCTCCTTTTTTTAAGGGTGAAGAAAGAATTTACATTCATATTTCCACTGCAGGGCTGAAAATGGAGGGAAGAGCAGCCAAGCAAACACTTTATGCTTCGAAGTGCAAAAGAGGCTGAAGCTTGAAAAATAATATTGAGATAAAAAGGAAAGCTTAGAATCCTGGCAAGGAGATCACTCAGCCTCAGAAGCCCAGGTAAATTAAGGACAGATTTCAGAGGCATCATAGCTGCTTTCTTAGGGGCCCCTCAAAGCACTGCAGTACAACCTGCAATTCTCACAACTGTGACTTTTAGGCAATTAGGCACAGTCTTGGACATGCAAACAACTACCTAAGATCTGACTGAGCAGAAATAATTTTGCACAGCTTTAGTTTTAGACAATATGCTGTGTTTTACTGTATTGTTGGTCTCATGACCTTTTAAATACAGCATTTCAGCCACTGTTGCTCCAGTGGGATCCAGAGCTGAAAGGAATGAGTATATTTGGCATCTGTACCAATAGAATATGAAATAAGGGTGATCATTGCTGAGGAACAAAGACTTGGCTGTAGCAGACACCCTGGCACAACAAACCAGGACAACTCGAAGGGGCCTCACCTAATAACCAGCTCAAAACCAGCTCCACTGTTCATCTCAATATGTGCTGAGCATCCTTCAGGGCAACCTTCTCCACTTTCTCAAAATACATTAACATCCTCCATGTATGTTACAATGGCCACAGAGGAAAACAGACTCTGCCCTAGTTTCCCCTATGCAGACAAAATTTAAGGCAACATCATGAACAAAAGCATAGAGGCTCATTGTCAAGATTCCAACTTTTGACCTATGTGCTACTGAAACCCAGGAAGTTAATCAATATTTTAAGATATTTCTGAACTTTGAAGCAAAAATACTTCAGTACTAATAGAACTTCTGCTTAGAATGCCCTTTGCTTTGAGAGTTCTGAACAATATGGGCATTAAAAAGGGGTCTTAGTTTCTGAAAAGTTTGAGTGCTGCATTCAGTGGTATCCAAACAAGCTCTGCTTTCATGCAATGTCCTTGGCAAAGGAGCTGTATTTAAAGTTTCTCTAGCCATTTCATTGAAGTCACAAGTGGAAATTATTTTCTGAAGTGTTTACATAAAAGAGGGAGGGAATAAAAAAGAAAGTAGCAGATAGACCAATGAATTCTAGTGTATAAGACCAGGAAAAAACCCAACACATTGATATACATAATTGTCAAGAAAAAATGTAATTGGAAACGAGAAAAATCTTAGTTTTGTTTCTAGAAAATGTTGAGATGTTTCTTCAAACATTACAGTGAAATTTTTGCCATGAACATACCAAAGCACAGAGTATGGCTACCACTGAAGAGTCAGCCACTGAATCCAGATGCTTTTAGAGGTTTTTTAGCTAGAGTTTTGGGTTTTTTTTTTTTTTTTTTTTTTTTTTTTTTTTTTTTTTTTTTTTT